>KK903159.1:7318-36061 GCA_000696445.1 Aquilaria agallochum
AAATCCATGTACTGTAAAAATAGAATAACATAAGATTTAGTGAAAAATCATTTATTTATACTCATTATTGCTTGCATACACCTTTCGCTTATAAAATTAACCTCGGTAGAAACTGCTTTCTCAGTCATATGTCTTTTTGCATGTTTAGTTTCGGCATGCACACTAAGGTGTGGTAAATTTTGTTATTCTTTTTCAATTCTGCCACTTAAAAAGTTAATAGCTAAACAAATCACTTTTCAAACTTTAGTAGTATGTTAAATTAAATATAAAAAAACTTACTATGAAAAATGGTGTAAAAAATTTGAAAAAATTTAAAATAGCAATGTCGTAAAAAATGTTGGACGGAGAAAATATTACTATTTTTTAAGGAATAAAATCACAATCTTTTTATATGGGCAAATAGAAAGCACTATTAGCACAACATGTTACCACAACTCCAAAAAAGTAAGAATCAAGAAAAATTAATAGTATTATGAAAATTTTATTTTTAATGAATGATTAAACTTAGCTAATATTTATTCTAAAATAAAATTAATTTCAGACAAAAAAAACTATAAATAATAATAATAAATTATTTTAAACATTAATTAACTTAACTTAAAACCAATGAGAAACTTACAATTACGCTCCTGAGGTATGCACTAACCTACAGTTTGTCCCCTCTATTTTTAAAACCTACACTTTGCCCCCTGTGTTTTTTACACTATCGGATAATAACTTTTGAAATTATATTTAAATTGTAAGATAGTCATCTTCTAATAATTTTAATCTCTTTAGTACTTTTTTATAGTTAATAAATATTTCAAATTATCATTTTTTTATTTCTGTAAATGTATTTTTCTCTCTATAAATACATATCAATATCTTTTAATGGTTGATTAGCTGTGAAAAAAATATAAAAAATTTTAAAATTACTGGAGCATGGTTATCAATCAATTCAAATTAGAGTTTTAGAAACCATTTTCAAATAACATAAAAAAATATAGGGTAAAATGTAAATTTTTTAAAACCGAGTAGGTTAGATCAAAGAGTGTTTTTGTAATTTTTCCAAAACTAATTGAATGTTATTGTTAACATTGGGGCAACAACTAGCCATCTTTCTTCTACACCAGCTGGAACATTGACCCTTGAACCTTGACATGGCAACGACAAAGCCAATCATAGGCATTAGATAAAAGATGATTGCTTAATTACAAGGTTTCGTCAGGCGACCTTATAACTGAGGGTGGTGATTGATAATATAAAATACGATTTGACAATGTATTATATTGGAATCGTGTGCGTATATATACGCATAAAATAATATTTACAAATTGCAATGTGTCATTTATAACAAGTAATGACCTATAGAAATACACAAGATTTATAATAATCATACATTATGGTGATTCAGTCTGTGCTAACATTAAATATGAATATAAATAATAGTGATCACTGATACAAGAAAAAAGTTTGATAAAATGAAAAAAAAAAGTAAAAATTGGGATAAAAAGTCAAAATAAAAATGTATGACTAACAGAGTAAAGAAAGAGATTCCAAGCATCAAAAGATAAACTGTAATGGCTAAAATTTTATCTTAAAAGGGAGCAATAATATGAAAAACAAAATTAATAATATAAGACAAAGTGTGTAATTTTAGTGAGAAACAGTGGCGTTTAATTATTAATAAATAAAAAAAATTTAAAAAAATGATCTTTAGGTCAAGAGAGCAAATGCAAAGATTTCATGAATTAACGGTTTAACAATTAACTTAATAAAGAAAAAATAAATACATAAAAACATTACCTAAAATGAATAAACTCAAAATATACAAAAAGGTGGACAAGTCATAGCAACTAAAGTTTTGTTTTGAAAAACAATAATGAAAAGACCGACAAAAAAGGTTAAATGAAATCGTTATAGTTGATTAAAAAAATAAAATAAAAAAATCAAGATTACCAAAATTTTACTTTATAAAACAATAAATAAAAAAAAGACTAAAAGAACAAATGGAGAAGCTTGGTGATCTACACATCGTATCAGATATTTTTTGTCGTAAGTTTTAATAATAAATAACTAAAAATTTCTAATTAACAAATTCATGATAATTAATTAAAATTTCTATTTCTTCAAATTTGAACTTGGCTCTCTTCATGTTATATTTATATCTTTAAAATAATTAGTTATGATCAAAATATAACACTCTAAAACAAAACACGGTATATGCTTTGAAACAATACATATTTTTTTCTTAATTAAAAAACAATTCACTAAAATTTTTTATCTCTTATTAACTCAAACTCTAATTTTTCATATTGATGAAAAATTTATCTAGAAAAAATTATTTTCAATTTTAACAATTATGGGCTTAATTATTTTATTAAATATAGTTTTGTATTTCAGTCATTTGTTATCATTATTGATGAATTATGTTTTGTAGTATCAATTATTTATTTACCCACCATAGTGAATCATTCAATAAAGATAAAAAAAATAGAAATAAAAAATACTGACTAAAACCGAATCAACCAAAACCATGCTAAAAATAGATAAATTATAATGATTAAGGTTTCATTTTAGAAAACAAAAATAAAGAAAATCAATAAAAAAAAGTTAGAATAAAGGCAAAAAATAAAAATAAAAATTTTGGTATTAAAGATTTAACAATTTTGGATTGCTGAGAATTTGTTTCATCTTATTAATGGTGTTATTGCTGT
Organism: Aquilaria agallochum; assembly: GCA_000696445.1. Taxonomy (NCBI): domain Eukaryota; kingdom Viridiplantae; phylum Streptophyta; class Magnoliopsida; order Malvales; family Thymelaeaceae; genus Aquilaria; species Aquilaria agallochum. Next base: position 10,015 of record KK903159.1, read on the forward strand.
TAAATTTAATGATCATATTAATGAGGTGTTTTAGCTTCTATTGGCCTGGTTTTCCTGGTAGGCTCAGGCCTAGGTCTTATTTTATTTTTTTTGCTTTGGGTCAAGCTTTGCTGGTTTTTTATTGTAGGCCCCTGACATTTTCTTATAAGTGCCATTGGGCTTTTTTTATTAAAAGAATCACGCACCCACTGAGGTGTTTTTAAAGATTTAAGAATTGACTTAATAAAGATAAAAATGGTTTAACTAAAAAAAAACAAATTATGACCACTAATGTCATATTTTAGAAAATAGTACATAAAACAACAACAGCAAAAACTTGGGGACCAAAAGAGCAAATAGAAGATTTAATTAAATAGTTATAAAATTCAGGGACCAAAATGTAATACAAACGTAACCCAAAGCCTAAAGTGAAAAAATTATAAAGTTAGGGGTTGAAACCGCATTTTAACTGAAACAAACATGAAATAGACTAAAACAGAGAAAATTGCAACATAAGCCCTCAAAAAGGCAAGTGTCATGTGAAAAGATGATCAAACTAAAAAAAAAAGAAAATTGCATCTGAAAACACCAAAAAAAAAAAAAGACATTGATATGTAGAATTGAAAAGAGAATAGCAAAATTGAAAATGACACACAAAAACATTCTTCTTGACATTAATATGTAGGACAATAAGCCTCATCGTTGGAACTATATCCAGTTCAAAATTGTCATCAACGTTAGGGAACCGTTGTTGCCTAGGTTTTTTTTTAAAAAAACTACTAATAGGAGAAGTCTATGGATTCCTCTTCGATGCGAAAAGATCTATAAGATTTGTAAACATTGTGGGTGTATTGGCCATACTTGGCCGCAATGCAGAAAGACTCTTTCACAAGTGTCAAGTATTCGGTGAAAAGCTATGGTGGATGCTAAATTCACATTTGGACCATATCAAACAGGATTTCTCAAGGCCATTATTTTCTAGAAGACTGCAAGCAGGTTTAGGTGCAGAGATGGATCAGATACTAGGTCAATTGGGTCAGTTTATTCAATTGAATGATATATCAACGGGCCAATAGAAGGACAATATTTACGACAAGGATCCAAAGAAGCTTAAAGCTAACATAAATAAGGACGGGTCCGGTAAGATTAGGTCACAACATTTTGGTCTTCCAAGCAGGCTTGTCAGTGCCTAAGTCTCCAGTGTTATCCAGATTGTTGATGGCAGTCTGAGTTCTAAGCATTTTGTGCCCAACGCCTCTTCAATTGGGCTGATGGGATTGATGGTCAATACAGTCCAATTGCCTAATCCTAATGAGCACAACTCCACAAATATTAGCATGTAAACTAATCAAGCATTCTGCCAAACAAAGTAGACTCTTTTATCTCTCAAGTCTATTCCTGCTTCAGTGCCTAAATGATGAAAGTTAACTTTCACACTACACTCAGATTTGAAGAATTCTTGCTTTAGCAATAAGCAGTCTTTGTCTAAAACTTTCCTTGTACTCTAGATTCAGATTCTTATGATTTGAAAGAACAAGCCAAAGCCAATCCTTGAGTTTTATCTCTTCATTTCATTAAACAATAAAGGCCCCTAATGGATTCTAAAAACCATGACTAATTATGCCCAATAAATTAGAGGAAGAAAATAATTTGTGACATAGCTATGGACTTGGTTCGACCCAAGAAAAAAATGGTGTATGATGCCTTTGTATCATAAATGGAAAACGCAACTTGTTACGGCAACGACTCTGAGATTTGAGGAGGAACGTATTTTAAAGAGGTATAATTCTCATATTATGTCCACTTTTTAAAACTTATGCTTTGATATTTGTTTGTTCCCTTAATGATTTATAGTAGATATTGGGGGATCTTTTGCTAAAGATAAGGATCAGTCTTCTGGCCAATCTAAATTGCATTGTCCAATACCCAATTACTTTTATAGGTTTCTTTAGGTTTGAGCCTCATCAAACCCCAGGCACCTAATGAGGATTCTGAGGTTTAATTATCATGGTTTGGGTCATCACACAGCCGTTAACCGCCTCAATAATTTAATAAAGAAAAATTGACACAACATTTTGTATTTGATGAGAACAAAGTCAGATGGTAACTCAATTATTAGTAAGTTATTTCCTTTGGGTTTTAGCACATTAGCCTTTGCAGATGTGATAGGGCATAGTGAAAGTCTTTGGTTGGGATGGATAGTTGAGATCCGTTCTACTATACTGCATAAGGACCCTCATTTACTCCATTTACAAATGGTGGAGGTTAATGGTTTAGTGTGGTATTGGGTGTGTATATGGGCATCCGACCATTCAATTTCGTCAACTTACATGGTCAAATATGTTGTCTACTCTAAGATAGTATGAAAGGCCATTGGCTCTAATAGGTCACTTAAACCCGGTTAAATCTTCATTGGAAAAGACAAGTCATAATGCCCATTTAACACCATGAACTGAATGGTTATGGCCCTTTGAAGATGAATTGTATCTTATTAGACTTTTAGTTGATGGTCCTATCTATACCTATTTTAATTTTTAGAAAGGAGATGAGGCCATATATGAGGTGCTTGATAAAGTCTTCTGTAATGAGGAATGGCTTCACCTGACCTATTTGGTTAAAGTTGTTAATCTGGTTATCCAACACTCTGACCATGCTTCATTGTTGATGGACACATTCCCTAGTTCAATGTTTTGTCACCGACCTAGGCATTTTGAAGTATTTTGGTAAAATATGATAAATGTGAAGAGATCATCAAGTTTATGTAGTCTTCTCCTGTAAGAGGATCAAAGATGTTCCTGGTTGCACATAAATGTTTTGAAATGGTCCTATTATATGTAAGTGGAAGAAAACATCAGTCGGTAATCTTCAACTCAGAATTAGATCAGTAAAGCAACAACTTATAAAAAAGCAAAAAGGGCCAAATGTCTTAGCCAATCATTTCCAAATTTTTGCTCTTAGGAAACAACATACTTCTCTCCTTTCTGATGAGAAATGCATATGGGGTCAAAAATCCTAAATTTCTTCGTTAGTCTTGGGAGATAAAAACACTAGGTTCTTTCATATGGCTACCAAGCATATACGTCTCAAAACTCAAATTGTAGCTCTTAAATTGGAACAGGACTCGCGGATTTACAAGATGAAATTAGAGAACATATTAGATCTTACTATGTCTGTCTTTTCAGTAATCCTCATGTTCCTCCAGAGGATGCTTAGAATGCTTTTGGTTCAGCCATCACGAGGAAATTATTAGCTTATCAATATGATAACCTTTCTACTACTTTCTCCAGAGAAGGAATAAAGTGTGCAGCATTTAAGTAGGGGAACTTAAAATCTCTAGGCCCAGATAGTATTCCCCATATTGTATTTAAGAAATACTGGCATATAATGGGTGAATCAATTGTTGGGGTGACTCTAGCTTTCTTTAATGAAGGGTTTCTTCTTTGTTAGATTAATTATACATTCATCATTTTTATTCCTAAACTCTGAGATGCCTGAATGATTAAGGACTACAGACCAATCAATCTATGTTGTATGCTTTACAAAGTTATTGCGAAAACTTTAGTCAACAGACTGAAGCTCGTTTTATCTAGCTTGCTGTCAAAATATTATAATGCTTTTCTTCCTCAAAGAAACATTCAAGATAATATTATAATAGCACATGATATATTCCAAGCTATCAAGAACATAAGTATGCAAAGTAAACGTCGTGGTAACAAAGCGACACTCAAGCTAGATATCCATAAAGCTTATGATACCATTCAACGGTCTTTTATTGAAAAAGCCATTGTGGCAATGAACTTTCAAGTGAAATGGATCAACCAAATTCACGAATGTGTCTCTACAGTGTTATATTTGATATTGGTCAATGATTGCACCATAGATTGGTTTTCACCGGGGCAGGATTTATAAGGGTGATCCTCTTTCTCCTTATCTTTTCATCATTTAGGTAGAGGCATTCTCTAGTTATCTATCTCAACTCGAAAGGTCTAGGTTTTTTATTGGTCTTTGAGCCAGTCATAATGGCCTTGTTATCAAATCTCTATTCTTTACAGATGACTGTCTCATTTTCTTTTGACCTTCTAAGGATTCAGCTGATAAATGTTAGTTTTGTGGTCAAATATGTTGACTTTTTGTCAACTTTGACCACAATTTTCTACCTTACCACTCAATTTTTTTAGCCAATTCTTGCTTTAATCCTTCATTTTGTAGGTAGGAGAAGCAGACCGTAGCATTAGAATCGCACCGGGATGAGCGGAATGAAAAACAAGAATGCAAAAGTTAAAGAAATTTATAACTGTGAGGCTTAGGCGCCTGCTACCTGAAAAATGCACCCTGGGGGCCTAAGCACCAACTGAGGCCTAGGCCCCAGGCACCTGTAAGCCTGGAGGCCTAGGCGCCCAAGCATCCCCTCCTGTGGCCTAGGCACTAGAGCACCTTTGAGCCTGGAGGCCTAGACGCTTAAGCACCCCCTCCTGAGGTCTAGGCGCCAGGTACCAAGGAAAGTGGTCCCCTATATCAAATTTGAACTCAAGCTTGCTATTGGCCAAGGATTTTTATCCAAATAGTTTGGTAAGTGAAAGGGACACCTCCAAGGGGTAGAAAAACTTGAAACCTAGCAAAAAAAAGGGAGCTTTATCTTCATCTTCTCATTTTAGACTTAGGTTTTTTTATCACCATTTCTTACATTTCTTCATCTTCCTTGGGAGCACTTGTGGATTCTTGCTTGGAAAAGATTTTGAAGACTTGAAGACTTGTAGGAGCCTTAAGGAATCAAGCATCTAAAGTCTATTGGGTTCTTTATTTCCTTCTTTTATCTTGTATTTAGATATGGATGCTTTTTTCTGTATTTTCATGCTTATGTTTAGTTTGATTATGGAGTAATTTTCTCTACACTTTCTATGGTTATAGCTACTTGAATTGGTTATGTTTGTTGGATTAATGGATATTTGACTTTGGTTTTCCTCTATTGCTTGTTTACTCTTCTCCTTGGGCTTATTATTGTGTTGATTGATTAAGGGCCCTAGTCAATTGTACCCTAGATTTCTTTTAAACTTTTGGAAAAGATTAAAAGAAACTAGAATTAGAAGAAGAGTGTAGTGGCCATGGGCTTGTTGGGAGACTAGTCTAGGACACTAGGTGAGGTAAATTGAACTTGTAATGCTCATCTTGAACTAACAATTTGGATGGGAGTCCATTCTAGTATAAGCTTAGGAGAGTGACCCTTTCACTTGGGAGAGTAAGGACCCAATTAATTAACTTCACCAACAAGTAGAAAAATCAAACTATTAGCCTTAATTCACTAGCTAACCAAGTCAAATAGTGAAAACCATAGGAAGTGTGTTTTGTTAATTCATTAGAAAACCTCTAATTTGTATTGTGTTTGTTGTTCTTGTTTAGTAGTAATTTAAGTAGAGTTATAAACTTAGTTATTTTCATAGTGAGTAAATCATTAATTGTTGCTTGTTTAGCTAAAGTGAGTCTCAAGGTAGTGGTAATTAGCAAACAATATAAATCAATCATCGTGGAATCGATACTCATTCACCTTATCTACACACGTTCCGTGCGCTTACGGATTAGGGTTGGAAAACTCACAACATCAGCCTGAATCTTTCAAAGTACATTAGCTTTATATTCAAGGCAACAGGTTAAGAGGTCAATTTTAAAAATCAGAATGAATGTTCAACAAAATGTTTCAACATCTCTTCAGTAGGTATTTTGTAATGTGCTCAATTTTCAAATTAACATAAGTATTCTTCACTACTTAGGTGCTCTTTTGTGTTAAGACCTTTCTAAAAGTGCCATGTTCCACTTCTTAACAGAAAAAATTAGATCTAAATTGTAAAATTGGAAATATAAAATGCTCAACAATATTGGAAGGCTTACGCTGATACAGTTTACCTTAACATCTATTATAGTGTATATTTTGTCACTGTTTAAAGTCTCGGTCACTTTATCAGATTATATTTTCATGAAGTTTATGAGATTTTGGTGGTCGGGATTTAAGAATAAAAAAAAACGTCCATCTAAAGCAAAAAGCATTATTGATGCTTCCAAAAGGTCTTGGAGGATTGGGATTAAAGGATCTCTGCTTATTTAACCAAGATTTGATGGGCAAAACCTTTTAGAGGATTTTCACAGGAAACTTAAATATGCTGGTCTATAAGGTTCTGGTAGCTAAGCATGAGTTTAACAATTCAGTTTGGTCAGTTGATGCTTTCAATTCAATTTCTTTAGTCTAGAAAAGCTTGCTTTATGCTAGAGAAATCTTTAAGGAAACCCATCAGTGGAAGATTAGATCTACTACTTCTATTTGGGCTTAGAATAATCATTGGATCCTAGGAATAACCCCCATTAGGTTACATTTGAGTAGCTTATTTCATAGATTAACTTGTACTCTTCAAGTGGTAGATTTAGGGCTTGCTAATGGTGAAGGTTGGAATTTGTTCTTGTTAAGACAATTATTTTTGGAAGAAATTGTGGAATAGATAATTACCCTTACCCTTCCGAGTTTTTCTAATGGGAATGATGTTGTTGTTTAGCAAGGCATTTTGGGAGGCTCTTAGACAAACCAAACATAGGTTTTTATGTATAATTGTCCAAACCTGGGCGCTTATTTATTTCACCCATCTGAAGGTTTAATAGGGCTATCTAAAAACTAGGATTTCTTTAAGGTCATAAAAAGAGTGTAGGGTTTACAAATCCCTAAAAAATTCAAGGTCTATATGTGAAAATGTCTACTCAATGCTCTTCTGATAAGTTGTAATCTAGCTACCCATGATGGGCTTTATACTAGCATTTGTCAATGGTGTCAGACCATCGATCAGACATTTTTTCATCTCTTCTGAGATTATCCTGGTTCTGCAGATGTTTGGGGTAACTTTTGCACCCTTCTACCTTTAGATAACCCAGTTTCATTTGAAGGCTGGTTGGCTTCTTTACTAGCTTCTTGCAGTAAATGGTCTTTTGATTGGATTCTTTTTCTAGTTTCTACACTTTGGATTATCTAGCTAGGAAAAAATGATAGCATGTTTTGCAACACTTTATTTGATCCCTGGTTTTTTATTTTCAGGAGAAAACCCATTATTCAACAAGTTTCACTTTCTAGAAACTTCCTGTCTTGTTAAAGGGTCTTTTATGATGACCCTCCTAATAAACTTTGCCATTCATGAAAAGCTAGGAAATATATGGCTTTAGAACAAAACCCTATTGTCTTATGGTGGATGGTACATGGTGTAGATCTTCATCTTCAGGCCTTAGAGCAGTGGCTTGGTTATGGATGAGTTCAAATACTTCTCAAGAAGATCAACATGGAAGGCTTTGATTTTTTTGTTCTTTAGCTTTAAAACAAAGCTTAAAGTTATTATGGGTGTAGTTAATATGGCAACAGACTTCTCCATTCAACACATTGCCATTTTGTCAGATTGTTCCTAAGTTTTAAGGATCCTTCACGATCAGAAAGTATTAGATCTTGCCTTGGTAAGTGCAGTAGCCTGGGTCATTAGTGTAGTGGAGAAGTTTGATCGTTGTTTGTTGGTCATAGTTTTGCGTCAATGTATTTCTCTCACCCATGATCTAGTGGTAGCTCTTTTCCCTTAATCTCCTTTATGATTTTGATTATAAAAAAAAACTATTTTTTTCATTAATCTCTATGCAAAATCCAAATATTTTAATCAATCTAAGAACAAATTGAGTATCATATAGAAGGTCATGTACTTTTTTTTTTATATGATTTGTGGCTTGGGAAGGAAAATATGAGGCTTGACACCATCATTCCGATTTATATATACTAATTAAAAGAAGTTAACAAAAGTTAAACATCTTTTTTTAACTTCTATTTCTACTTTGAAATAAAGGAGGAAAGTGCTACAATTTAAACAAGAAACAGGGGCTAGAAACCAGGCAAAAATCTTCAAAACCATGATCTTATATAAATCTTTATAAAGTCAAAAGAAAAAAAATTTAATATCTTTTTGACATCTTCCTCTAAGACCATTGAGCTTTATACCCATAGTTTAGAACCCTAAATCCCATTAGACCATAGAAAAAGTGAGAACCATGAAAGTGTTTCTCAATGTCACATCATTCATTATTGCTCTCACCATTTTCTAGTCATCATTGGCATCATTTGCCATCACATTATTGTTGGTCATCCTTGAACTAATCTCCCTTGTTAGTACCATTGCCATGGTTTGGGGTTTGTCGAATTAAGGTTGGAATGCTTATATATGAATCAGATATACTATTGTTTGAGAGTAAAGATTGAAAATAATTAATATGTTCTATGGAATTATTGTGCATATGTATTTAATTGAAGTCTTATTGTATTTGTGTGGTTTTGAAGTGTGAAATCTGATGTATGACATTAAGGTGCAAATGTATGATTTTGTAAATAAGTTGGTAAAACTAGAAGTTTGGGTTCTTATTGTAACCCAATTCCACACAACACACACACACAAATTGTAACCCCTATTTCATACAATAAGAACCCATATATATATATATATGTATGTATGTATGTATGTATGTATGTATGTATGTATGTATGTATGTATGTATGTATGTATGTATGTATGTATATCATCACCAAGATTGGTCTAACATGATCTCCAATATCTCCTACAAGTTATTTCACCAACACTTCCTATAAGGCTCAGAAATAGTGAAGCAACTTTGCAAAGGCTACACCCCGAACAAAAATAATTCTACGAACTTCTATCAATACACACAGGGGAGAAACAAGAGAAATCGCTGGAAGCAATACCACTAATTCAATGATAAATATCGTGCTTGAAGAAGAAAGAGGTGGCAATTTTGATTGCCACAGCTCTCTTTTTTCAAACACTTAAGACTTCATGACTTTGAGTATTTCCCGTAAGTTTCAGAAATAATATAGCCACCAACAGTTATTACAAGGTTTAGAAATAATAAAGCAAACCTTGGGAAGGCTACAGCTCAGATAGAAATAATGTTGCAAACTTCTATCGGTGCTACACATAGGAGAAACAAAAAGAATGCCTATNTGTATGTATGTATGTATGTATGTATGTATGTATGTATGTATGTATGTATGTATGTATGTATGTATGTATGTATGTATGTATATCATCACCAAGATTGGTCTAACATGATCTCCAATTTCTCCTACAAGTTATTTCACCAGCACTTCCTATAAGGCTCAGAAATAATGAAGCAACTTTGCAAAGGCTACAACCCGAACAAAAATAATTCTACGAACTTCTATCAATACACACAGGGGAGAAACAAAAGAAATCACTGGAAGCACTACCACTAATTCAATGATAAATATCGTGCTTGAAGAAGAAAGAGGTGGCAATTTTGATTGCCACAGCTCTCTTTTTTTCAAACACTTAAGAATTCATGACTTTGAGTATTTCCCACAAGTTTCAGAAATAATATAGCCACCAACAGTTATTACAAGGTTTAGAAATAATAAAGCAAACCTTGGGAAGGCTACAGCTCAGATAGAAATAATGTTGCAAACTTCTATCGGTGCTACACATAGGAGAAACAAAAAGAATGCCTATGTAGAAAAATCATCAAAAGCACTGCCAGCAATTTAAGTACCATAAATTCTTATTTGTAAAACTAAGTTACCATTATACAAAATGGAATTTATATTATATGAAATTGATATCATGCATAGGAACTAGGTATCAAACTGTATGAAACTAAGTTATTGTTTAATCAAACTGGTTGATTTTGTACGAAATTGGGGAGTTACAACATTAAAACCAAGTTTTTATTAAAATAAATTGAGTCTTACAGTATGTTTGGATATAATGAATAAGGGAGAAGGAAGGGAAGAAAGGGATGAGTTATTTCCCCTCGATTTGGAGGGATGAAAAATACGTATAAAGGAGAGAAGTGAAGGATAATAACTCTCCCTCCCTATCTATTTCTTTTTATCCAAACAAGGGAATTGTGTTAATTTTCCTTCCCCTCCCTTTTTCTTCCTTCAATCCAAAGATACTGTTAATATATGAAATCGGATTTCTATTATATGAATTAAGAAACTCATGTAATAAAACAAGTTTTTATTGTGTGAGTTTGAAGTTTCTATTGTATGAAACTGTGATACTATTAGACAAACTGAATTTCTATTATATAAGTGCAAACTCCCTGCTACACAAAATTACGATAAAAGAGATTGAAAAAACTTATTTCTAATAATTACCATATGAAAAATGTAACAAAAGGAACTTACAACAAATTATCCAATAAAGTATATATATATATATATATGTTACAATTGTAAGAAATTTGACTATCATTATATGAAATTGAGTTACTATTAATAAAATTATGTTGCTATTTTGTAAAACTAAGTTACCATTGTAGAAAACACAATTCATATTATATAAAATTGATATCATATGTAGGAATTGAGTCTCATATTGTATGAAACTAAGTTGATGTTTTTTTAATCAAATTGGTCAATTTTGTACAAAATTGGGGGTTTACAACTTTAAAACTAAGTTTCTATTAAACCAAATTGAGGCCTTCATATATAAAATTGGATTTCTATTGTACGAATTGAAAAACTCATATAACAAAACAAGTTTTCATTTTATGAGTTTGGAGTTTCTATTGTATAAAATTTTCATACTATTAAATAAAGCTATATTTCTGTTATATAAGTGCAGACTCCCCACTTCATAAAATTATGATGAAAGGGATTAAAAAATTTCTTTTTGATGATTATCATATGAAAAAAAATGCAATGAAAGGAAGTTACAATAAATTATCCAATAAAGTCGGTCCCTCTTATCCCATGGTTATGTATGTTTTATCTCTAACCAAAATTAATTTGATAAATTGAAGCTAAGATCAGTTATACAAAAAAATTGGTGCCTTATCCACTTTAACTTTAATGTCCATTTTATCCTTAAACCAAATTTAACCAAATGATAATGGAAACTAAGGCGATGATGAACATTGGGTGTATACCAATAAACACGGGAAAATATGCTTGATGACGTCGTTATAAAATAAACATGGTCAATTTGATATATTTACGAATAACTTTCTCATATGTGGAGATTTGCCTTCTTACCGGGAGATCAATGTTACACTTTTAATAGTCTACTAATGATGGTGATATCTTGAACAATTAGTTTTGAAGGATTACAAATTTACACATTTTTGTTGTTGCGAGCAACAAGGTAGTAAGGTGTTGTCTTCATCAAAACCAAGGTCATAAGATCATCTTCACTTATGGCCATAGTATTAAATATCACGCGGTATATCACAATATACCACATGATATATTACAGTAACCATGGATCACTTTTTTTTATGTATTTTGTTAAAAAATCACGGTATACTGTAAATACCACATGGTACATATAAGAGTATTTTATTTTTTTGCGGCTATTTTTTTTTTTTCATTTTTTTCATTTTACATCAAAATATCATAAATATATAAAACATTAAAATATAAATAATACATATATCATAAAATAAAAATATGCATTTATTTTTTTGTTACTTTTTTAGTTAATATAAAAATTTAATAGACGGTAGCATTTTGAAGTTCTCAACATGAGTTCAATTGGTGATAGTGGCTTCATGGTGTATGGATCATATGGATATCCACAACAAATGTTATCATCTTTGACCAAAGGTTCATCATTATCGGTCCCAATTTTTTAAATAATCTATTCAATTAACAATCATCATATTTTTTAGCCACAACATGATATTAAACAATATCCCTTAATTGGATTTCTAGTACATGATACCCCAACTTAATATTACTCTCATTTATAGAATTTTTTTGACTCAAAACCAAAATTTCATAACATGGGATAAATATGTTGGGTTTGCAGAACGAGTTATGAACGAAGTGTCATACTTTTAGTCATCTAATAACTCAATGTGATATTAAAAAATGTATTGTTATTATTAAATTATTATTATTTTTCTTTTATATCAATAAAATTTTTTTTAGTATTATTTATTTTTCTCTATATATAACATTTTTTATATTTTTTGTATTAAAAAATAGCTTCTATCATATGTATTTTATTTATATTTGATAAATTATGATAAGAAAAATTAGAATATATATAAAATATGTAAAAATACATTATTAAACAAATATGTTATCTTAAAATAATATTTTAATAATTATTTTTTTTATAAAAACAGTAACAATATACAACGTGGTACACAATTTGGTATACATTAAAAATTCAGAGTACTGTATATCTAACAATAACTGTATTTAACACCTTGTTGTGGCTTACAGCCCGTGAAAATGGTATCATCTTACTTACCAGCTAATCCATCTTTGTTGCCTGTTGACGTGAAAGCCTGATCCAGTGTGCTTTGAAAACCCTGATTCGTTTAAAGCAGTAGCTTAGGATGAATCGCTGTTCCCACATTCAACGGCTCAAATGGTAAGGGCACTGGCCATTTTTNTGGTACATATAAGAGTATTTTATTTTTTTGCGGCTATTTTTTTTTTTTCATTTTTTTCATTTTACATCAAAATATCATAAATATATAAAACATTAAAATATAAATAATACATATATCATAAAATAAAAATATGCATTTATTTTTTTTGTTACTTTTTTAGTTAATATAAAAATTTAATGGACGGTAGCATTTTGAAGTTCTCAACATGAGTTCAATTGGTGATAGTGGCTTCATGGTGTATGGATCATATGGATATCCACAACAAATGTATCATCTTTGACCAAAGGTTCATCATTATCGGTCCCAATTTTTTAAATAATCTATTCAATTAACAATCATCATATTTTTTAGCCACAACATGATATTAAATAATATCCCTTAATTGGATTTCTAGTATATGCTACCTCAACTTAATATTACTCTCATTTACAGAATTTTTTTGACTCAAAACTAAAATTTCATGACATAGGATAAATATGTTTGTTTTGCAGAACGAGTTATGAATGAAGTGTCATACTTTTAGTCATCTAATAACTCAATGTAATATTAAAAAATGTATTGTTATTATTAAATTATTATTATTTTTCTTTTATATCAATAAAATATTTTTTTAGTATTATTTATTTTTCTCTATATATAACATTTTTTATATTTTTGTATTAAAAAATAGCTTCTATCATATATATTTTATTTATATTTAACAAATTATGATAAGAAAAATTAGAATATATATAAAATATGTAAAAATACATTATTAAACAAATATGTTATCTTAAAATAATATTTTAATAATTATTTCTTTTATAAAAACAGTAACAGTATACAGCGTGGTACACAATTTGGTATACATTAAATATTTAGAGTACTGTATATCTAACAATAACTGTATTTAACACCTTGTTGTGGCTTACAGCCCGTGAAAATGGTATCATCTTACTTACCAGCTAATCCATCTTTGTTGCCTGTTGACGTGAAAGCCTGATCCAGTGTGCTTTGAAAACCCTGATTCGTTTAAAGCAGTAGCTTAGGATGAATCGCTGTTCCCACATTCAACGGCTCAAATGGTAAGGGCACTGGCCATTTTTCGATTTGGTTACTAAAGCCCCTAAAACCAGCGGCTCCGGGGAGTAAAAAAAATTAGATATTCTATTCGAAATAGTTTTATGTGTGATTTTTCTTCCCATGTATTTAAGGATTCGAACACAAAAGTTTCCAGAGAGCCACTGACGTGACAGCGAGAGATCAGGTAATTGGGAACAGCTGGTTTCAGGCTACTGAGCTGCGGTGGCAGGCCCAGCTGCTTGGGCACATCACAATTGACGCATTTCTTCCTGGAGACTAGGAATTTGCTTTAACAACTTCTTACCATCCAATAATTGTTATTTTCCCATTCGATTACTTGATGCCTGCCTCAAGGTTCCAATTGTAATTTCAAGTTTGTTTGTTTCTTTTTCTTTGTATTTTGCATTTATCATAAGTCACCACTCATCGATTGGCCGTGGGCGCCTATACTTTATGGGGGAAAATAATGAGACATGTACATGCCAAAAAACAAATAATTATATCTTTGTAAAACCCCCTTTGGGCCTTTCTTTATAATAGTATATTGTTCACCAAAAAGAATCAAATAATCATAAATAAGTGTAGGACTAGTAGATTCATAAAATAAAAGGCCAAGGAACGGGATGGTCCCCAAGAAAGAATCGAAATCAATGATCACATAAAAATTGGAGGACCAAAGTAAGCACAAAGAGTGAATTGCACCATTGCTCTCAAATTTACAATTATTACTATAAATTAGTCTTCAATCATTGTTGTATTATATATTGATCCTAAAATTTTATAAAACGTTGTATATTGGCTAATAACATCATCGGAAGACTGAATTAGCGAAAAAATCATATTTACATAAGGAAAACGGATATTTTGAAAGATTCATTTATTGTAAAAAAAAACTATGACACAGTTTAAATTTTCTTAAAAAAAAACTATGACATAGTTTGAATTAAAATTAAAAAAATTGATGTTCTACAGTTACTTTAGAGCTAACGAATTTTATAGGGTTAAAAATAATATGTAACAAACTTGATATATTTGAGACCAATATACAATAAAAGGGTGGCTAGCAACCAATTTACAATAAAAATTATAGGTTTAGGACTAATGGTGCAATTTATCATGAGAAAAAGTCATTTTAAATGCTACTTTAATTAGTTTGTCCTTTTTTTTGTTACCAATGAAGAAAATTTTTTGTTAGAACCAATCAAGGAGGAAGATACATTGCATCATGCCCAAGCAACTCTAGGAAAGAAGATGAGGGACTAGAAGTCCACTCAAGATATCTCATCTTTCCTTTTACAGCAAGATGCAATAGCATCGACACACATGTTTGTCCTCTTACAGAAGAAGGCAACACTACAAAACCAAAACTTGGCTCTAAGATGTTGAATATCATGGATAATAGGTTTGATACACCAAGGCACTACACTACTTGAGATGGCACCAACAAGTTGCTCCAAATATAATTCCAACTTAACATCTTGCAATTTCCTTTTCAAAGCCTACCTCAAACCATCCTCATGGCTTCATAGGAGAAGGTGGAATAGTTATGAGCCTAGGAGAGGAGGGAGTCTTGCATGGGCCCTACTCGACCTAATCCATAATGGAGCATGGGCCTAAAAACGGCAAGCCCAGGCTGGGCCTAAGCAGGTTAGCCTGAATATCAATTTTCAGATTCTGCCACAAAATGGGTAAATTACACTCTAAGGCCCACAAATGAGTCTGACTTATTTTTTGACATCAAATTACCATTTCTCCCATTAATAATACAATGAAAAAAGTCAAAATTGAAACATTTCTAAAAGTTGAAACTACAAATGCTAATTGTATATTTTATATTTTACCGTGGATTAAGGTTTGTAAGTGTCATTTAGCTTTTTATTACTAAAAATTGCTCTAATAATGATGTTTTTCTCTAAAATCATAATTTAACAAATATTTTTTAAAAAACCAAAAAACAATTATTAAGTCTGGCCCAAGCCTGGCACGGATTTGGCGTGCTGTGCCCAAGCCCAGCCGAGCTGAGCCAGTTAGGCCTACTATGCACAACTGGTTATTAGGTAGTGTAAAAAATTAAAAAAAATTTTAAAAAAGATAAAGGATAGATTTTCAAAAATAAGAAGGGCAAAGTGTAGGTTAATGTAAACTTTATGAAGCAATTATAAGTTTCCTAATAAAATAAAGTCAATAGTGTGAATGATGTCGTTGATTATGATTGCCATAATATAAATTACATACACAAACTGTTTAAGATTAAAATGCCTTCTACTAACTATTTTATATATCAACTTCTACTATAATTTTCCTATAAAATAAACCAGGGAAAATGTCAAAAAATTCATATAACTTTTGTAATGACATTTTTAAGTAAGTTCTATATTTTCACGATTTTCCGTTTGAGTCATATATATTTGAAAACATAATTTCTATTAGTTCTATAGGTGGAAATTTTGACCGAAATCCTATGTGGCAGACAACGGATGTTAAAAACAAGGGAAAATATCAAAATTAGCCATCTAACTTCACAATTTTTTATAATTAAGTCACCAAGTTCTTGTTTCCTCGTAACTCACCCCCAGAACTCTAAATGTGTTTTTTTTTGCTGCTATTATCCTTCAAGCACAAATCTGTTGCATTTTCTCTTTTTCTTCCTCCCTGAGAGTGAAGAATAAGGAACAATTTTTTTATACTTTTCAATAGAAAAATATAAAATCTTAAGCGATAATATTAATCATGATAAAAAAATAAAACATGTATAAAGCTTATGGAAATTGGAGAATTCTTAGTCGGAAGCAAAACAAAAAATCTCCAACCAATCAACCACTGGATCATGTTCTGGCGAGAAAGTAGGAGCTAAATGACCTCGATCCCGGTCCATATGTCAATGACTTGATTATACTGCCTCATAATTTTATACTCTTTCCGTTCCAAAATTTTTGTTTCATTTGACTTTTTTTTTAAGTTTTTTGACTTATTAATTGCCTAAAATGAATGGCAAAAAAAAAGTTATGGAGGGAGTAAGTAATTAATCTTCATATTTATCTATATATTCATTAGTTTATGAATTCATTTTTTCATCATTAGCGAAGTCATCATCATTACATTGTTATTGATGATATATATATACTTATGGCTTATTTTACAAATGTTTGTAGTTTATTCTTTCAAGCTTATATAAAAGCATGAAGAATTAATGTGAAGAAGATTGTATCGTCTTATCATGAAATCTAAAAAGTGCAATGAAATATATATACAATGAAACATTAAAAATTTGGTTGTGAAATATTAAGCAATGAGCTATTTAATACACTATTATTAATTAATATTTTTAATTTTTCATTTGACTTGTACATCAATTAAAATTCTATAATTTAATACGCTCAAACAATATTTTTAAAATTTTATTTTTAAGTTCGATAACTCATAAATAATTAATTACTTTCTAAAAAATTTTCTTCAAGCAATTGTTAAGTAAGTAAAATGCTAGTTTTTAAATAGCTCAAGTAACATAATATCCCTATTCTCATAGTATATTCCATTAACGTAATGACCATTAATGGTCTCAAAATATAGTATATTTCTCCCTTGTTTTTAACCTCACTTATATGCCATACCGGATTTTTGTCAAAATTTTCAGCTATAAAATTAACAAAGACAATATTTTAAAAAATATGAGACTCAAATAAAAATTTATAAGCATATAGGACTTATTTAAAAAAAATAAAAAATTATAGGACTTTTTTTAACTTTTTCGCAGGGAAGAGCGGATGCACACTCTCCCTGGGAAGGCGTTGGCCATTGTTGGGGCTCGTGAAGGAGCGGAAAAATCCAAGGCAAAAAATCCTGCAAAATAAGCCACTTTAATGTGGTGTCTTGTCCATTTACAGGGTGTCTTAACCATTTGCTTCCCCTGCCTGCCGCCCCGTTGTTTTGCAACTCAACTCACACGGATGGACACACGCATATGGTAATGGCACGCCAATTCCGACTCTCATTCCCCATTCCAAGTCAACCAACAAGTAAAAATTCAAGAAATTAGCTTACAATTTATAAATGTTTTACACAGGCATTTTACATTCCATCCACACTTCAATATTTGCTTCAGATAGATATATGCACAACATTTACATGTCTGGTAAATCACTAAAGCAAATATTGAATTGCTTCGCTGCGGCCCCTAAACTTTACACCATCTTATACGAACGAACCAGATGCACTTTTCCAAAACCCACATCACCTATAATATATTTTATTTACCCACCTCGCCACTTTGACTTGAATAATTACTAATCTCAGTTTTGGTTCAAACTATCCCACAACGCAGTGCATTTCCTCCTCGCAAACCCAACCCTCATCTTCTCCAAATCATAAACCACCTCAAATCCTTGCTGCTGGTAATTTCCAAGGGTCCCGCCTGGCCCACCACTCAACTCCTCCTCATCTCCACCGTTCATCACCATCAAGCACCCCACGTTCCTCTTCTCGCTCCCACCATCACCGCCGTCTAGAAACTCGTAGAAATAGTTCTTCCTTGGGAGCGCCACACTCGATTCGTTCCCCGCAAATCGCAGAACCATCGCCGGCACGTTAATTACCTTGTCGTAGTAATAACAAGGGCTCAGCCCAGTCTTCTCCTCAATCCGAGTTGCCCTCTTGTTCAACCTTTCCACTCGGCGCTCGAACTCGGCCACCACCGGTTCGTACAAACTTGACGGCAACATCGTGAATGTTGTCCCCGAGTCCACCACGATTCCTCCGGTTCCTCGTCCGTCTATCCTCTTCAGTATTTCCGGCGCCGGAATGTTTCGATTCCCTACGGAGATTGCTTCCAGACCAACAGTATAGAAATAGGGATGTTTACGATTTTCGAGCATGTCTGTGTAGAAGAACTTGACACTCTCATCTTCAACTCTCTTCTCCTTCCCTTCGTTCCTGCCGAGGATCAGCGGACTCGGGCGGCGGACTCGGTCCGAGTCGAACGAATGCGAAACGAGGCAGTAAGAGAACCTGTTGCCGAGATTGGGTGAAACAGAGGCCAGCTGCGCCGGTAGAGAGAGAACACCGCGGCCGAAGCCGGCAACGCCGACGGGCTCCGCCAAAGCCGAATTCGCGCACCCAAATGTGAAATTGTGAATGGTGAGAGTACTAGGAAGCGTGAGCGAATCCAGAAAAAGGCGTGCCACCAAGCTACCGTCTCCATAGGCGTAATAGAATAGTGGGCAGGGGAAAGACTTACAATCGGAGGTCTCGATTCTGTCGATGGGGCAGCGGGAGATGGCGCAGAGGTCGGAGGAGGAGAGGGAGGAGTGAGCAGCGGAGCAGGCGGCGGAGCTGCAGGAGACGGGGACCGCGGAGGATGAGAGGTTGAGTGGGGGAGAGAGAGGAGGTTTTGATTCACAGAGGATACACTCGAACGGAGAACAGGGGACCCAGACGAGGTCGCTGCCGGTGTCGAGGTAGAGGGAAACGGTGGGAGAGGAGCTGCCAAGGGTGACGGAGAGGGTGTAATCGCTGCCAGGGGAGAGTGGGAGGGAGACTTGGCCGCTACTGTCGTGGCGGTGGCGGAAGCGAGCGGCGGAACGGGAGGAGGCTTGCTTGAGGAGGTGGTGGGGGGTGGGATGTTGGGTTTTGGAGAGGGCGTGGGTTAGAGGGAGAACTAGAGATTGTGTTGTTGAGGGTGTGAATAGATTTGCGGACAAGAGTATGAAGTAGAGCAAGAAGAGAAGGATCGCCATACATAGGTTTAAAGTCCCTGTTTTTTGCTCAAGTCTCGGTTTCAGAGGAAGGTAGCAGAGAGAGGATTTAAATCGTTGCTGATGAGGACTGAGGATTAGATAATTACAATTTACCCCCTAAAGTTTATGTAAAATTATGCTTTACCCTTTCTATTTCAAAAATATACACTTTACCAATGTATTTTTAATACAATTCGATAGTAACTTCTAAATTTTTAATTTGGGTAAATGTTACCAGTTGTCTTTAAATTATATCTCATGTTACTTAATCGTCCTGAAACTATCAGTTATTGCACAAATCATCCTCAAACTATTTAATTGTTGCTTTCTCGTCCTACCGTCCACCACACCTTTAAGGATTGATGGAAAAGTGGTACCACATTAGCAGCTATGTCATTTTTTTCATCCATTCTTAATAGTTGTGATGGATAGTAGAACGATTAAGTAATACTGGTATAGTTTAGGGACAACTGGTGTTATTTACCTTTTAATTTAGACATTACGGTAGCAATCTTTCAGTAATTTTAATTTGTATGTAATTTTTTTTTTACAGTTAATAGAAATTTTAAATTATTAGTTTTTTTCTATATTTGTTTCAGTTTTTAAAACACTATTTTTTAAATGTCAATTAATTATAAAAAACTACTATATATATTGAAATTGCTTAAAAATAACAACAGTATAGTCTAAATTAAAATTTCAGAAGTTGTTATTTGACTGTATTAAAAAGACATGGGTAAAGTGTATATTTTTTAAAGAATAGGGGATAAAGTGTAATTTCATCTAAACCTCAAAAGGCAAATTGTAATCAACCTTTAAACTATTTGATAAATTTAAATCCAATTAGTAATATTACATGATTTTGTTAAAAAGTATACTCATAAAAATTGAAAACAAATAGATTCTAGACGTTTCTTGTGCAAAATTCAATGTTTAATCAAACAAAACTTAATGTATATGTATTTGGAGTTAAAAAGTCGTGCATGTCATGTAGCAAGTGGGTAGTGTTATGTGCACCGAAAGCAACTGGTTATGGAGCAATTGGGTGGAGTAAGCTAGCTATATTTGGTCAGTCCATCGAACCTAGATAAATCACAGCAGACAATTTTTAAAATCCATAAAATATGTCATATATGATCAAGCTTCATATTTTCACAATTAAACAAGCTTTAAAACTTTCTTAATTGCAACCCTGGCCTATTTGTATTATTAATAGTAACAAGTTACCAGAATGCTGCAAGTGGATGGATAGGACAGCAGGAGACCCTTATTGGGGTGCAGCGCCAACAACCTCCTCCTCAACCTCAGCAACAACCACCTCCGGCTCCACCACCAGGACCACCACCTACTCCTCCTCCACAACCTTATGTTCATATGGATGAAGATCCTCCGCCAGTAAACATAGCTCCTGTTTGGCATCCCCCATTCGCTGAATGTTACTCTCTCTCTCGAATGGATTCCAACAGCAAAATGACATGAGAAATTCTTGGAATTCCATGCCTAGTGTCTTATACAACTTCAAAAAGAAGAAGCCACCCATTTAAAGGTCAATTGTGCCTTCATTGCTGGAATGTCCGGTATCCTCAAACATTGGTTTATGAGCATTGGAGAATACTGTCAGCTTGAACTAGCCCAGACACCAACAATGACAGAATTCGTCTTCAAGCTATACAAAGAATTCATTGGTGAACTAGAAGCTCTCATTGATTTAGCTAGAGAAGAATTCTTCAAGATGAAGTGCTGTTCTTATAACCGAAAAGATTTGGAGAAGCACTATGAAAGTATGCTCAAACGCTTCTACCTCATTTGCACTGGATATGAAGCTGACAACAACCTGAAGCAAGCATACTTAAATTCAGTGCCAGATACAATTGACCAAGAAGCTCTTCGCATCATACAACAAAGTGGTCAGTCTCTTAAAGATGACTCTTTTGGCAAACTCCACCAAGTTGTCATGATAGCTCTCAGAAAGCTGTGCAACACACACTCTTTCTTCAAGGACTTCAATCAATCTCAAAATGTGTTTGATAAAGCCTGTCAGCAACCCGAGTTAACAATTAAGTACAAAGACAAAGGCACTTGCAACTGCAGTACCCCTTGGAAGAAACATCATAGACGCAAAGTCTATTCTCCTGATCGCCCTCGACGATTCAGAAGAAAGAAGAAACGATTCTTCCGATACAAGAAGAACAGTGGCAAATTCAAACGTTGTTTTATCTGCTGCCAACCAGGACATTTTGCTAAAGATTGTCCTAAGAAGAACAACAAGTCTAAGAAGAAAATGGCGCACACTATCTCCCAAGTTACTAGAGCTGATCTCTCCAATGACGACATGGAATCCATTTTCTCTGAAACAGAAGACGAGGCATCTGGCCTCTTTGCTATTGAAGCCTACTCTTCAGAGTTTGATTCTGATCCAGAGCAAGCTTCAATCTACACCATGCAGATGTCCTCATTATAGACTTCCCTTTTTGCTGCTCAAATCATTCCTCAAAGCCAAGATCAACATTCTCCTGGATAAGTATGTAAAGCCAATCCCGGTAATTGCTCTGTTTGATACTGGTGCCACCAACATCATTATCAATCCTTCCCTGCTTCCAGACAGATTGTGGCGACCTTGTAATGAACGATTTCGAGCTACAAATGGTGCTTTCTATGTCACCTAGATTAGTAAGCCAATTCGGATCAAGTTCTCTCCTACAAAGTACGTAGTTACTACTGTATTTGGTTATAACCATGGCAGAGACATGATCCTTGGTTTTGACATCATTAAGAAGTTATCAGTTCAAAGATGGACTGATAAAGGTCTGCAACTGCACAAGTTTTTCCTTCCCTGGACATCTACTCCACGACTCTACTCAACTGAAGGAGAAGCTCTCTCAGCAAGTCAGATTCAGTCTGAAAGTGATCCAGTATATGGATCCATCATACAGTCTCTCATCCAACAATCTTATGCTGAGTCTCATGCTGAGTTCGAACACAAGCATCCTCTTCCTCTATGAAAGAATCCTAAGTTCTTCATCAAGATCCCTTTTAAGAAGAATGAGGATGTCAACCCAACTAAAGCTACCCATTTGGGTATGAGCACAGAGGAGAAAAGAATGACAATCCAGGAACTTCAAGAACTCAAGGCCCAAAACCTTATTGAGCCCACAACCTCTTCTTGGGCCTGCCAGGCCTTCTACGTCAACAAACACTCAGAGCAAAAAAGAAAGAAGCCCAGGCTTGTCATTGACTACAAGCCTTTGAACGAGTTCATTGCTGACGTTAAGTTTCCGTTACCACGGAAAAATACTCTCTTTGCCAACCTGACAAGTGCCAAGGTCTTCTCTAAGTTTGACCTTAAATCCGGCTTCTAGCAACTGTTAATCTCTCATCCACAGAAATACAAAAATGCCTTCTGCATCCCAGACCACCATTACCAATGGACGGTGCTTCCTTTTAGTCTGAAGACGGCACCCTCATTGTTCCAGAAGGCTGTTATCCAAATCTTCGAGCCGATACTGCAGTCGGCCCTTGTTTATATTGATGATATTTTATTGTTTTTCTCCTTGTACAGGTACCCATTTGAAGTTATTAGCTCAGTTCGCCCAGATTGTTAAAGATAATGGAATAATGCTATCCCAGAACAAGATGGTCATTGGTCAGACTTCTATCGAATTCCTCGGAGTTCAAATCAAAGATAGCAAGTACCATCCTCAGCCTCATATTGCCACCAAAATTATGAACTTCCCAGACGAAAATCTCACGAGACGACAAGTCCAGCAAATTCTCGGCCTTGGCAATTATATTCTCGAGTTCATCTCGAAGCTGTCCTCCATTCTCCATCCTTTACATGTATACCTCAGAAAGGATTCACCACCCTGGTCTGACCTGCACCAATGAGCTATCCTAAAGCTTAAAGAAGTGGTTCAAAATCTGCCACCATTCAAGATTCCCGACAAAGGAAAAAGGATATTCTAAACGGACGCCTCAGACGAGTATTGGGGAGCGGTCCTCCTTGAAGAATCCAATGGTCTTCGACACATGTGCTGCTACAACAGTGGAGAGTTCAAGGAGTTAGAGAAGCACTACCACTCCACCTACAAAGAAATCTTGGCCGTCAAACATAGAATTGAAAAGTTCCAGTTCCACTTCATTGGTCACCACTTCCTCGTAGAAATGGACGTCAAATGCTCTGATGCTTTGCTGGCAACAATGGTTCATCCATTTCAGCTTCGACGTTAAGCATATAAAGGACACTTCCAACACTCTTGCAGATATCCTGAGCAGACCTTCAAAATCCTTTCTTAAACCACCAAAGCCTTAAAAACCCAAAATCTGAAATGGCATCTTCCTCCTCTTCCTCTAATCCCCCAGTTTTTAACAAAGAAGAAAATCTCCTGGTTGATGTTGAAAGATACGAACATCAGTCATTCACCTTCACCCAGAGACACCGAGTCTTCCATTACCATGCCTCCCTCATTGAGAGGTATGGTTTCAATGACTGCCCTGTTAAACCTGTTGGGATTCATCCCCAGTTTCCCTTTGCTCATCTTTTCTCCATCCCAGATGTTTTCACCTTCCCTCCATTAGCCATCTGCTTCTTCTGGTACCTATGCTCTGTTCATACCATAGGTATTATTTTTAATATCTCCCAGCTCCACCAGCTCCTTTCCTACTCCCAGAACTTCCATTCTGATTTCTCTTCTAACCTCCCTGTTTTATTCTCCTGGTTTGATCCTATCTGCACATGGATTGATAACCTTCACAAGTCCTATAAAGCCCTTAACCCTGCTATCCCTGACCACCGAATAGGCTACCAACTAAATAATATTTCTCCCGCCAATTCCTTTATGAATTTTGGAGTTGGTCATGTTATTTATTTATTTCATAGGCCTATTACCTTTACTAAATCTCCCTCCGGTCTCAAATTTATCCATTCTCCCACCTACTACCATTATAAAAACCTAGATTTCAACCTAGCTCAAGTCCCAAGGCAACGCCCTGCAGATTATCATGCCTTCATGCAAGAAGTTTATCGGTACAACCATTCTCTGTTCTCAATGGAGCTTTGGCACCATGACTCTCCTGAATGGCCATCCTACCCGATGGATTACCAAGAAATGATCCATGAAGCTCTCCAGTCTTTTGATGATCTTCAACGTCTCCGTCGTGCCAAAGAACGACGAGAAAGAGCCATAGCAACCCAGAAGGCTCTTGATCAGATTAACTGCCCTGCTCCAACACTCTCTTCTCCTCTGACTATTGAAGAAGAAGAAGATCTTCCGTTGACCCAGACAGCCGAACGTCTCATCATGCCTAACTGCGGTTTTGGTTTCATTTGCATTCACTGGAAGCGCCTCAATGGCCTTGATCCTGATGACCCGTCCATGGATGATCCCCATATCGATGATCCGTATTTTTTGCGTGAAAGGTAGACTTAGAGTGGCTCAGAGGATTCAAATCACAATTGGCCTCTGGACCCATATGCCTTTCCAGAACCTGCCTTCAGAGATAGGAACTAGTGTAATACAGCTGGCTTATTAGTGCTTGTAATAGTAAGATTCCTGGATAGTGGCCTGTCATTTCCGGTCTAGTATTATTAGTTTTTGACGTAAGTTCTTACGTCACTAAGTTTGTTTGTTTCCTCCTTCATCTGCCTATATAAGGAAGCTTTAGTTCTCTTATAAGATATCTCGGAGCTAATATGGAACTCCTTTCTTATATCCTCTCTCTATGTTCTCTATCTCTCACTAAAAATTCTAGCTAAAGGGTGAGGCAGAGGTTTTTACTTTCCCAACTCTATCCAATAATCTGAGTTGCCACCTCAGTGGATCCTCTCAGGTTCAGATCATCTTCAAGCTTATAATAATTAAGCTTGAAGGCAAATGATGACTTAGGAGTTGCCACTCTATGGATCCTCTCTTTAAAGTCGTCCTCTACCTTCAATCATAATTATTGTAATCTACCGATTTCGATCCCCGGTGATATGTCCGGATAGTCCAGTAATGTGTTTTTCAAATTGTTTTTGAAAGGTTTTTTTCAAATGATCTTCAGAAAAGATTTATTTGTGTGGGAAAGTCCTGGAGAATGTCTCCTAGAACTCTAGTGCTCGGGGCCTCAAGCTGAGTTGAAAAGTTGGCTAGAGCTTATGAGTTCATTGTGTGTTCTTGGACTATATCACAGTTAATCTTTCCTGTTGATTTCCAGAATCTGTTTTTTTCACAGTTTTACTTATCCTTGGTATATTGGGCTGGAAACTATCTCGTGCCACGGTAAAACGTACCACAGAGCAATTACTCAAAAATCTCTGTGGAGGGTCTGGCTGAATAACAACACCATGTACTAGGATGAAAAACCTCATTTTCAAATGATTTCTTTTAAAATAGATTACTGGGCTACCTCAGAACCCATTTGGTATCAGAGCCACTTGATTGTTCTATTTTTAAGAAAAGAGTTGAGTTATTAAGAATTTATTGCTGATTCCTTGACCCAAATCTACCCAGATATGTCAGGAACTTCTACCTCTACACTTACTCCTACCTCTTCTTTTAGATCTACCTCTACTTCTTACTTGGATTCTCTCTGCGAATTCCAATATCTTTCTGATGATGAGAAGATCCCGCTCACTGATCTTCCCCTCATCAATCCTTATAAAGCCTTTACTAAGCCTTCTCATTCTCTTACCCGCACTGTAAAGAGTATTATTTCCCCTACTAGGAAGCATGTCAAGGAGTATGTCTAAGCTACGAAGTTTAACCAACATCTTCTCAAGCAACGTTACAACCAAGGTGATCCTGAAGTTGGATTACTTGGAGAACCCTCTGGCAAGTACGACTATTATGTCC
>KK903160.1:2335-39872 GCA_000696445.1 Aquilaria agallochum
TATGGCCATGTGCCTGGCGTATTTAAAGGAGGAAACGAGCCTTTAAGATTGTGGCACGTGTATGGTTGGATGATGCCTGTACTGTTGGGCGTGGGATTCCTTGGCCGCCTGCAGGCTCCTCGAGCCATGAGCTGCAACAATCGTACCCCGACATGACAAGACGGGGGGCGTGTCACTTTGTCAGAGCTCATGTGAGGGCGCCCGTACAGGGCGTACGGGCGAAGTGTCAGAGGCTCTTAGATGACTTTTGCTGCGCCTCTGAGGTCCCCTAGGTCGAAGTCTGTCTTCGTAGTGGGGGCCTTTCCTGGAGTCAGGCTGGTACCTCGAGGCATCACCTGTTTTCGAGATTAGTTCGGTCGCCCTCGCGTGGGAAATGGTCCGTTGATTTCCCGAGGTAGGTACCGGCGTTCTGCCGAGGTGGTATTCCTTAGGTGTCTAGCTCCCTTCTTTCCCGAAGTCTTTAGGTAACTAGTGTGGCCACACTTCGGTCATCACCTAGCGTGGTGGAGAGATTCCTCCCAAGGTTAGTGTTTTGAATTTCCAAGGGTGGTGTTAGGTTCCACCAAGGGAGAAGGTTTTTATAGGCGATAGGGCTTCGGCTATCACTAGGTTTCTTTGTAGTTTAACCTACACTTGTAGTACGTTCATTTTAGGTGTTGGGTTTTCTACTTCCTGAACCCTTGGTTGCTCTTGTACATCCCTTCCATTTCTGTTGGCCTGCCTCTACTCAGTAGAAGGTCTTAGGGGTTCCTGATCCCCTCTCTTTGTGGTAACCATTTTCTTGTTTCATGACAGTCATAAGAGCATAATATATACTGTGTGTTAGGTACTTAACACTAACAGCTTTCCCAACTAAGCTATATGTATGCAACTATATGCATAATGTCATATGCACATAAACCACATTGAAACCTTGCTCTGATACCAACTTCTATTACCACTCTGAGAGCTTAAATACAATGACCATCTTTAATGTGTCAATTCCCAAGAGCTATGCATGTTCTATAGGCCCTCAGAACAACGTTCACTATAATACCCAAGTAGCCCTCTTGGTCTTTATGCAAATATATGTATATTGGTCCAACCATCACATACATATTCATAGACAATTTCATCCAGATGTAATAATAATGACAATCATTTCTTCATTCCTGCTCGATATGGGATTTGAGTAAAATCCGCAAGTGCACGTATAATCATATGCACACTTGGTATTATTGGCGCCCATTTCATGTGTCCAAACCTTCACACCATGTCCAAATCAAAATTTACCCATGTTTGCCCAAGCCCTAAAAGTCTTACACCTTTTAATACACTTGAACCTTCATAGGGAAACAAATTTTATGCATTAAATCCATATATGTTTTCAATTATGGATTTTACACATAACCGAGTAAAATTGACCATATGAAGAGTACACACCAAAATCAGCCAACTTTGACAGGGTATAACTCTAGCTACAAGGCACCAAACCTAGTGATTCAAAGTCCAAATTCTTCATCTTGAAGTGTTATAAGAGTGGTCAAAATTTCATAGCCAAACACATTTTGTACAGTAAGTTATAACTCTTCGAGTACAGGGCGCCAAATCTGTGTAGCTAATGACCATAATTCCCATACAAAATTTCATAAAATTCATACACTTCATTTCCAAGTGCAAAACCAACATGGGCAAGTTCTTACATGTCTTAAACACTTGGGAAAGTCATTCCCCTAAATTTAGAGGCATTACATCAGCCTTAAAGATAATTCTCTTTGGAACAGCTAATGAGTTACAAACTGGACAAAATTGAACATTCAACCTCAAACATCACTTTATTGCTTCCTATATCATCAATGCACCATCCATAGTGTATCTACATCCATAGATTCATCATACATATTTCCTAGCTTAGTTGGTTATGTACACTAGCTACTTCGAGAGCCTTACAATTACATTGCGCTCTAGAGACTTCAAAAGGAAGCTGCTACGCAAGGCATAAACTACCAACACTAATATTAGCAAACGTGCTCTAAAAATCATGGAACACTCTAGTTTAATACTAGACAAATTGAAGTTCATGTACTTAAATTTCACTGGAAAACTCAAACTAGAACTATTAGTTTGAATGTTCTCTTTCAGGTGCTTCTAAAAATTGACAGAAAGGGGAGTAAGCTCTTTGTAACTTTCAATATAAACTCTTCCATAGCAATGTACCACCTGAAATCGAAAGACATAAAGACATACAAAAACAACACATACACACAAATATGGAAATCATATGTAGCAACAAGCGCAGAAAAACATATGTAATGCTAGTAGCAATAACACATCAAGGTTAGTCCATAATCATTCAATAAAAAAATAAGATATCACTTTAGTAACACTAGGGCTGACACAGCCTCTCATGGCTCTACCCAGGAAGCCTATGAGAACAAGTCTCATGTTGGTTGCAATTGGCTAGTTAATTATGTGCCCCTTGATTAAAACTTCATATCAGTAGTTGTTTAACCTATGAATGCAATTATGCATGCAAGAGTTACTTTGACTTGACGAGTATAAAATCATAAAACATTTATATAGCCTAGGCATTTCCATAAAACCAATGTTAAAATAGTCAAAGCATACAAAACCTTTATAGTAAGAACATTAATCCTACAAATAATTAACTGTGTATGGGCATTTAAATAATCATAGACTATGCCCTACACCCAAAGGCAACCTGTTACCCACTCTGGGGTAGTCTAGTTATGATGCCAAAACTATGCATTTAAACTCTCAGGTTTGGTGTGTCCTGTAGGTCATTAGAACAACACCCCTAGTGTACATACTCAAGTGACACTCTTGAGCACTATGTAAATACATGCATATTGGTCTAACCATAACACACATATTTACATTTATGCACACTATGGCTATTAGTGTTGTACCCAAAAGCCAATCATGAGATGATTGTAATTTTGCACATTGAGTTATGATATTTTATTAAGGCATTAATCCAGCAATTATGTTTGTTGTTTTGTTTCTGCGTAACTTAACAAACATAATTGTAACCCTAGAATAATGATATTCTTAAACGTCCCTGGTCTAGTATTATTGTGGAGCGGGTTGCAATAATACATAACAACTAGCATATGTGGAGACTAATATGAGATATGTAGTCTACATATGGGTACAAGTTGGAGAACTTGTGTACTGGACCGACCCNAAATTAAATCCTAATTGGATTAGGGCTTTGAAACCCATTAGGCCTGGAAGTTGAGTCTTACTATAAATACAACTTCTAGTGAGAAATTCACAAGTCTCCTTGCCCTAGCCTCCAAAAAGGACAGCCACACTTTTCTCTTGCAATTCCTTGGAGGACGCAAGCTAGCACTGCGAGCGCAAGAGAAACGCATCTGCCGGGACGTGGTGGAAGCGTGGTGATCCCGAGAGGCTGGTATGGATACCATAGAGAGCCTAAACACGTCAACTGTTCAGGTTTTGTGATTCGACTCTATAGTTGAGTGAGAGATCTTAACCAAAAATTAGGTATCAAAATTTTCAAACACCCGGTTTACCCCGTTTCACTTGGATCCTAGAGGGTTTCGGTTAAATTCTGCTGCGCTGTTTGGCTCCCGAAACCCATCAATGGTAGCTAAGAAGGAAAACACTAGCACAAGTATTAGTTTTGGCTTCAACACATTAGGCAATCTTGTTAAGTTCTAGTTACCAGTTACTTCACCTATAATTTTCACTAATAAACTGTACCATTCTAGCCACATACCACCCTATTTTCACTGCTACATTATCAAGTAGAGACTTAGAGTAGACCAAGCAATTTTTTTTACATCAATAGCCCACCTATGGACAAAGTTATGGATTTTTTAAGTTGGTTACAAAATTCTGACCAAATGAATAGTAACTCAGCCAAATTTGTAATATCATATCTTTGGCTACACGGCTCAAAATCCATAAATTGAAAAATCCTGTTAACCTTCTACATGTCTTCTAGGTGTGGTCAAAATTTCATACCAATATTCACTTTATAGCGGGAGATATTAAACTTTAGGTCCATAGTCAAAATTCTGGCAACTTTTGGACCATTTTGCCCATACAATTTTTCCAAACCATGCAAACACTTCATTCACAAGTGGAAAGCCCTCCAAGGTTGTCCAATATATGTCCTTTACAAATATGAATTACTTTCCCTTTATTTTAGCAGCTTTATGTGGCAAAAACAGAATTTACAAGTAAGCAGCCCATCATTCACACTTAGGCAGCTTTGCACCACATCAGTTACATAGCCAAAATATTACTCAAATGTTCACATACTTGTCTCATCTTACATACACTACATGTACATACAAACATGCACTACATAATGGTCTTAACTCAGCTAAATACAAACCCTAAGTTACAGGAGTGCCTGAGACACATTGGACTCCAGAATAGGATGCTGGACAGCTGCTGCATAACAAAATAAGTACCACCATTAAAAATACCAAATGCGCTCCTAAAATCAGAAACATTTCCATATCATAACTAGACATATGGAAGTTCATGTACCTGAAATTTCAGATTAAAACTCAAACCACAAGGGTTATTTTCAAGGCGATCTTTCAGCTGGACCTGAAATGACAGAATTGAGGGGAGTAAGTTTCATTGAGAAACTTAGTAAGGGTAGCACTTGGATTCAATAGGCAATGTAACCATCATTAAACCGTGCATCCAAAGACACTAAAACACAAAGACCACAATGCATATATACAAGATATAGCAACCAAATGTAGCAGCCAAACACAACCAACAAACACATGAAATGCAGTAGCAACATATACCATAGGTTAGTCCATAAAACACATAATAAACATAACCAAATCACTATGGAAGCCCTCCTCAAGCTAATGATTTGTCTTAGGAGGATTTTAATAGTAGTTAGTACTATGGTTGGGCACTAGAAGCCCCATTTGACTACCATATTTGTACACTTGACAATAGGTCACAAAACATTCAATAAGTGCACTCCCCTCACTAAGCTTGGTTCATCAAGCTCATGGATCTCTTCCAAGCTCAGCCCTAGCTCCATGGATGTTTGAAATTTAAAAAAAATAGTCCATGAGAGCAAGAGAACCCCTACCAAAGTGGGTAGGCCAAAACTCAAGCTTGATCCTTGAAGTATCCAAGAAATAGCTCTAGTTTGCTTCCAATTGCTTCATTTTGCCTTCAATTTCAATCAGTGCAAGTTTGAAGGTGTGGTGGCTATGGAAGAAGTATGGCTGTGTTCTTGGGCTGGGGGAGGACGAAAATGAGAGAGGGATAAGTGATTTGGCTGCTTAAATGGCCTTAAATGATCTTAAGGGCACAAAACACACTTAACAAGCTTAACCTTACTTTATGTCATTTTCTTTCTTACTAATTATGGTTTCTTTGTCTTAAACCCATTGGTACACATGTGCCCAAAATTTTTGACTAATTATCAAGTCTTGGCTGCCTCCCCCATGGTGGAATAACCCCATAATTCCACCCATAGACTTAAGTGAAAAGCCTGAAACCTTAAGGTTTACACTAGGACATTTAGGTCCTTGTTGCCTTTAGTGTTTCCTTTGTCCAAACTTGTCTTCCAAGAGTAATTTGGTCATCCAATAGCACTTTCATACCATTTATATCCTTCCCATAACTCTCCAAGTCTCTTTTTTGAAAGTTTTTCAATTGTGTACCTGAATTTCCAAAAGCTTACAAAAAAGTCCATAGGTTGCTTGACAAACAAGCAATCCTTTAGGCTTTTCTTGGGGAAAAGTTACCAACTTGGAACACTTTTAAGGAGGTGTTGATCATGCCTTTTACCCACCACACTTCAATCACTATGGTGAGAATTACACAATCTAATGGTTTTTAACCATTATGACACATTTGTAATTCTCCCATTTTTGTGAGGTGGTAATAGAACCGTAGAGTCCATAACTATATTCATACATGTTGGAGGCCACTACCATAAATTATACATCCATATGGCTGGTACTACTGAGATCCAATCAACTAGCTTCCACCTTAGATTAGAGATCTTCGAGGCAAGTCTCAATGATCTTTCTTGTGCTCAATAACCTCTGTTGCCAAGAAAACTGAAGTTAGTAATATAGCTTAACCAACAAGTAACTAAATAAACTAGAATCTCAAGGATTCTCAAAGCAATATATCTCTAACGGAAGCTACCACGACAACCCTCAATGATTGTCGAGTCCAACAATGTCAGTATCTGCACAACATGAAACTAAGGGAATAAGAATCCTAAGATTCTCAGTAAGGGATCTTCAACCTGCAAAGAAAACACCGAGGACATCACATATATATGTATATGTAATCTACTGTGAGCTCATATAGTATGAGGGTCTAACATATGCACATATATCTAGGTCCTTTGCAACCCTTCCTCATCCTAGTCCTCCCATGAGTGTCACTTTGTGCCTAGCAAGTTCTGGCCCCTAACTATCTTCTACTAAGCCTTAGCTTACTAATGCAATAAGCTTAACCTTCCTTTGATCATTGTGTAGGTGAACATGGTGGATGTCCCTCGCTTGTGTTCCATGGAACTCACAAGGTGTATTAAGGCTCCACATAGTGCCTCAAGTCCTTACACTTGCCTATGTCACTTGTGTTCTATGTTTCCACCTTAAACCCTTACCAAGAGTGCACTAGGTTCTCACTTGAACCTCAAGTAATCTTGCCTAGGCTACAAGCGCACTAAACCTTCACTCAAGGCACAAACCTATCCACCATTATTTAGTTCACACTAGTGGAGTAGTAATGACCATGGTTGGACTCATTGACTAGATTCTTTGGAATCCACCTAGGTGCATAGAGGTTTCCTCATCAAAACATCAAACTCGAAGGCCTAGCTAGGCTTTCAACGGTACTAAACCTTGAACCCAACTAATGCTGTTCTATTGTGGCTGAACATGCCTTCACTTTGAACTAAAATAAATCCAAATGTGGGCTCATCTATGGTTTGGAATGGTGTACAATTGGTACTTCTCCATCTTAGCTTCATGTGGAATCTTGAGTCGCGTCAATCTAACGCCCGAAAAAAAAGTTATGGCGGAAGGCCCACAACATGTCAAACCTGTCGAGTGCTGGCACCTAGGCACCAATAGAGGTGCCACCGAGGCCTAGGTGCCAGGAGCAGCTGAGGCTTAGGCACTAGGAGCACCCTACTCTATGGATCTGAAAATGCACCTTGGGTGCTACAGCGCCGAACGGTGTCTAGGCGCTAGAGCCCCACGCCTTGAACCCAGAAAATGCCTCCTAAGCCTCTTTGGAGGCTTCCTTGCCCCTCCAAATCTTCATGGGGCACCTCCAAACACCATATACCTATAAAAGGCACCTTCAAGGCCGTAATGAACCATTCATACCAAGCTAGAAGTGCACAAAAACATCCCACCAAGGTACCCAAACAAACTAGTCCACCATGACCAACACAATCCATCAACTAATACTATACATCAAACTACATGAATTTAACAAGAAAACAAGCTATGAATGGCATCAAATGTGCATCGATCTTAAATCCCTTACCTCAATTTCAAGCTACAAGCAAAGATTAAGCAATCTAACTCCAAGAATAAGCTCTACTAAGATTTTACCTAGGTTCCAAGCAATTCCAACCAAATGGCATCAAATTGGAACAACCCAACCAAAACCCAAGCACCTAGGGCCCAAACCAACAAAGAAACAACAAGAAATTTTAGTTACCTCTTGCACAAAACAAATCCTCAGCTGGAAAACACGATTACAAGCTTGCAAAGCACAAAAATTCCTTGAAACAAGCCACCCATTGCTTAGTCACCCTTGGAACCTTTGATTTTCACTATGAACTCTTGAATTTGAGTGGGAATTGAAGAAGAAATCAAGTGGGCAAGAGGGAGCTCGGGTTTGGCTGGAAAAATGAAGAAATGTGGCAGCCAAAGCACTTTACCAAGTTTTAAAACATTATTTCCAACAAGCCCTCAAGCTTTAACAAGTTTGCCAAAAAGCCCCCTTCCCAAAAAAGTAACTCTTGGTCAAATCTATTAGTGTCGTGCCCAAAAGCCAATCATGAGATGATTTTATTTTTGCACAATGAACCATGGTATTTTATTAAGGCATTAATCTAGCTATTATGTTTGTTGTTTTGTTTCTATATAACGTAGTAAACATAATTGTAACCCTAGAATAATGATATTCTGAAATGTCCCTGGTCTAGTATTATTGTGGAGTGGGTTACAATAATACATAATGACTAGCATATGTGGAGACTAATGTGAGATATTTAGTCTACATATTGGTGCAAATTGGAGAACTTGTTACTCGACTGATCCACCATGAGAACGCTATGTGGCATGTTATATGAGTGTCATAAGTGATTCTCATAGTGATCATGGTATATGTAGTCCTTTGACCTAAGATCATCAAGGTTCTCTATATCTGAGTCACATACTTTGATACTTCCCTTTTGATAGCTAAAGGCCTATCACACTCCAAACTCTCAAGTTCTGACGAAGCACCACCCTCAGAAAAGACGAGCATCACCCTCGGAAGTGATGAGAATCACCTTCGGGAATAAACGGTACTGACCTCAGGAAAATGGTATAGTACCGCCACCAGTAAAATGGCCTGACCAACTTCGGGAAAAAGTCGATTCACCTTCCTCGGCAGGGAAAAGCATCCTCCGAAGGGAATCCTCTATGCCGAGGGCCTTCTGAGGGAATCCTCGGCTAGAAGCTCGATGTCCTGAAGAGGTCTCTTTCACCGAAGGGGTCCTGTGAACACGACAAAAAGATGCCTATGACACACAGGCCTCCCACGGCCCTGACCTCTGGCTAGAACGGCCTATGGCTAGCTGGGGATCCCCATCTCTAAAGGTACGGACTGCATCCAACCAAACACGTGTCATGATCTGAGCATGCTGTGTCAAATGGACTTCTCCCATTTTCCTTTTATAAATACATGGGGAAACAACCTTGGTAAGGACAAGAGACTGAACTCTCAAGAAAACCATACTCTTTACTATCTAGTCATTACTCTCCATTGGCAAAATCTTGACTTCAGCGTCGGAGGCTCCTCCCCCGGAAACACACTCCGAGGGCCTCCTAACCTTTGTTCTTTTGAGCGTTTCAGGCACTTTCACGTCAGAAGTATCTTCTACCAGCATCTCCTCACCAGAAGTCCCTCTCAGGCCTACGATGTCGTACAACGAAGATGCCTCCAGGCGTTATTTGGTGCCATCTATGGGAAACCACCCTCAGGTGGCTGTCGTTGAGACTTGGCATTCTAAGGATAAAGGACTCTTGAAGTCCCCATCCGCACCAGAGAATCAACCGGCGACCGAACAACCGACCACTAGGACTTCTTTGCCTGAGGACGAACATCCTCTAACAATCGTGATGAGCTTTCTATGTGATTTTCAGAGCTCTATTGTAGCTAAAATGACACAACAATTGGACCAAAATTGATGACAACCACATTCGGGCCCAAGGGCCCCCTCACCAACTCCCCGCTAGGAAAGAAGCCCGAAGTCCACTCGCCGGAGCTCAAGAAGTAGGGACTTTCGTGACGAGTCCTCAACGGAGGATGTACCCCCCAGAGGCCGGTGTACTAAAGAAACGTGGTCCAAAGGGGCTAGGACTTCCCGCCCTCGAAGTTCATCGTCGGAAAAAAGATCACAATTCCCTCACCTCCGAAGTTATTCCCCGAAAAGAAGGCCTCGTTCCCCATTGCTGAAGGCTTCCAGGCAGCGAGAAGAGCCTAGTGCCACCATCCTCATGGAAAAGATCCTAGAGAGGTTGGAGAAAGTGGAGAGGCAGATCACCCAAAAGCTTGCCTGGTCAAGGTTATCTAAGACCTTCACTAGAGAAAAGTCACCCTTTATCTGAGCAATAGTTGAGGCACCTATGCCAAGCAACTTCCAGGTGCCATGCTTGGAAACCTATGATGGGCGTAGTAACCCTCAAGCCCACCTAACCAAGTACAGGTGAAGTATGGTACTACACGGTGCTGATGATGCTACCCTTTGCAAGTGCTTTAAGGTCACCCTCTCTGGCCCGGCAACTGTGTGGTACAACTCCCTCGCCCCTAGGACTATAATGAGTTTCCAAGAGCTGTCCACAGCGTTCACATAATAGTTCATCGGCAGTGGGCCGACGGTGAAAATGCCTGTTCAAATGTTTGACTTAGCGCAAAGGAATGGCAAAACCATCAGCGACTATGTCGAAAGGTTTAACCGACAGGCCCTGAGTGTGCCAGACTTCTACCTCGAAATATGCATCCTCGCCATGATACGGGGACTACGGCGAGACACACAACTCTTTTATGAGTTCTCGAAGAACCCCCGGACACCTTTGGTGAGTTCTATCGAAGGGCCGAATAGCACATGGCTGCTGAAGAATGAAGGATGGGAGGGTAAAGTCTGACCACATGCGCCTTGAAGGACAAAGCAGCCAATCTTGGTATCCAACCGAAGGTGGAGGGAGATCTCAGAGGCAGAAAGGGAAGAAGCAACCAACGTTCACCCCCTTGAACACCACGAGAACAAACATATTGCTAGCGATGGAAAGGCAAGGCACCCAAATTCAACGTTCGAAAGTCATGAACTCAGACAACAAGAAGAACATGAAGACGTTATGCCAATTCCATCAGGACCACGACCTTTACACTGAGGACTACTTCCAACTCAGGAAGTACATCGAGTCCCTGATCAAGCAGGGTCAGCTCCGTCGGTACCTACGGATACCCTCTCCCAGAGGAAGGAGTGGGGAGGAAAGAAGGGAAGACGAGGTCTACGACTCCGACTGACGTCAGAAATGAAGTCCTAAGAAGAATCCTCTACCTCCAACTGGACTAATCCAGACGATCACCATGGGATTGCCTTCAGTGGAGAGGGGTGGAGAGGAAGAGGAAAGCCAAGGAAATCTCAGTGATGGAATTTGGTAACCCAGCAAATATGCTCGCTCGAAAAGATGGGTCTACCATAGTGTTTCCACATGATGATCCACTCCTCATTATGGCAAGGATTGGGATCTGCGACATTAAAAGGGTGCTCTTGGATGATGGGTCCAACACCGATGTCCTATTCTCCGACCTGTTGTTAAGCCTAGGCATTGCGAAAACTGATCTCAAACCTGTTACATCACCTACCTTCGTGGTAGGTCCTTCCAAACTCCCTGTCCTCGGTTGGATCGACCTACATCTGATGTTAAGGGGAACTTCTATTCGGAACAACGAAGAGCTCTTTGCCTCCATCATGACCAGGTTCATTATCACCGACGTCCCCTTTTCATATAATGCCATCCTTGGAAGGCAAACTCAAGGGAACTTTCACATCCGACCAGATGTGAAGTACCTGACTGTCACCTTCAGAATGAAGGACGGGGACACAGAAATATTTATTGATCAAGCTGAAGTCCAGAAGGTCTTTGTAAGGGTGAGGTAGAGCCTAATAAAAGTGCACACATAGACCTCGGGAGAAAAAGGCACACCCACTGAAGGATCTATAAAGAAAGAGAGAAGCGACTCAGAGAAAGTTGAAACCGAGAATGTAGAGCTTGTCCCAGGCCGAAGTACCCATGTAGGAAAACAATTGGCCAAAGTTGACAAGCAAAAGCTTGTATCTTTCCTTTTAATGAACAAAGATCTATTTGCCTAATCACCGAAAGACATACCCTGGGTAGACCCTCGCCTAATTCAACATAGTCTTAAGGTGCGCCCAGAGGCAACGCCTGTTCGAAAAAAAAAGCAAAGCCTCTTGGCGCATAAGAACAACTTCATCAAAACCGAAGTCCAACGCTTAATGGAAGTAGGCGTAATAACGGAGCTCAAGTACCCCGAATGGCTTAGT
This sequence comes from Aquilaria agallochum, assembly GCA_000696445.1. Taxonomy (NCBI): domain Eukaryota; kingdom Viridiplantae; phylum Streptophyta; class Magnoliopsida; order Malvales; family Thymelaeaceae; genus Aquilaria; species Aquilaria agallochum. The sequence goes on from KK903160.1 coordinate 14,163, forward strand.
AACATGGTTATCGCCATGAAAGAAGGGAGCGATAAACTCTGAATGTGCATCGACTTCCGAAACATGAATGATGCTTGCCCTAAAGATTCATATCCTCTGCCGCCAATAGACCAGTTGGTAGATTCAACCGCCGAGTATGGCCTCCTTAGTTTCCTCCACGCCTTCAACGGGTATCATCAAATCAGGATGGACCCTGAAGACGAGGAAAAAACTGCCTTCGTCACTGAAGTTGTTACATACTGCTATATTAGAATGCCCTTCGGGCGTAAGAATGTAGGGGCCACAAACCAAAGGCTGATGAATAAGGTCTTCGACTCCCAAATTGGAAGAAACATGGAAGTCTACGTCAATGATGTGATAGTTAAGAGCAAACTGCCTAGTAGTCATATCATAGACTTAGAAGAAACATTCCACCAACTAAGGACATTCAGAATTCGTCTCAACCCCAAAAAATGCGTGTTAGGGGTGAATGCGGGTAAGTTCCTCGGATTCATGGTGTCAGAGAGAGGTATTGATGCCAATCCGGAGAAGGTCAAGGCTCTACTAGGATTCTGAACTCCCACGACGACTAAGGATGTGAAAAGACTCACAGGGAGAATCACATCCCTCAGCACATTTATCTCCAGATATGGGGATCGCTGCCGACTGTTCTTCAAAGTCCTCACTAAGGCAGCAAAAAATGATGGCGACTTCGGTGCCGAGGTGCGCCCTTGGAACGAAGACGGCTAAAAGGCTTGGGAAGAGCTTAAAGTCTACCTAACTCGTCTACCGACAATTCAACAACTGCGGGAAAGAGAACCCTTCATACTCTACCTCACCATCACCGAAAAGGCAGTTAGTTTGGTTCCCGTAAAGGAAGACGGGGCAAAGCAATGGCCAGTATATTATGTGAGCAAGTCTTTGCATGGTGCCGAAGTCAGGTACCCCTTGCTACAAGAGGCTATTTATACCCTAGTACTTGTAAGCAGAAGGCTATGACCTTATTTCCAAGGGCACCCCATTATCGTCCAAAGTAGCCTGCCTCTTCGGGATATCATGAGGAAGGTGGACCACTCAGGAAGGCTGTCGAAGTGGTGCATTGAGCTCGGTGAATATGATATCACCTATGAGCCAAGGAAGGCAATAAAGGCATAGGCATTGGCAGATTTCATTGCTGAGGTACCCATTGCCGAAGACAGTTCGCCTAACCTTGGAACGAATGAACCTGAGTGGACTCTGTTTGTTGACGGGGCCTCTAGTTCCGAACACCAAGGGGCCAGAGTAATTCTCCGTGGTCCTGAAGGTATGGAAGCCACGAAGCCATCAAATTTGGGTTCAATGTCACCAACAATATGGCAGAGTATGAAGCCCTCCTAGCAGGTTTGCGCCTTGCCAGAAGAGTTGGTTTGAGAAACCTAAAGGCCCATAGCAATTCTCAGCTTGTGGTCTGACAGATGGCAGGAGACTACGATGCGAAGGACCCAACCTTGGCAAAGTATCATGACCTCGCAACAAAGCTTATCCAAGAGTACGATGCGGTACACATCGAGAATGTGCCTCGCCAAAATAATACTGTAGCAGATATTTTAGCCAAGTTGAAAAGGTCCACTGAAGTGCTAAGCCAACCGAGCATAGCAATAATGAGCATAGCAACCTCAGAAAGAGGATGGAAAAATCCCATAAAAAAGTATCTTATGACTTTAGAGCTTCCCAAAGACCCTTACGAAGCGGCAAAAGTGCGAAGACGTTCCGGACGATATTTCCTAATTGGAGAGGAGTTATATCGACAAGGGTATGCAAGTCCACTATAGAGGTGTGTCGGCGAAAAGGATGTCGAGACAGTCCTCAGAGAAGTCCATGAGGAGGCCTATGGTTCCCACATAGGAACTGACGCTCTGGTAGGAGTACTACTCTGCCAGGGATACTTCTGGGCCACCTTAAGGAAGCACGCAAGCCAATTTGTCCAAAAATGTGACAATGTCAAAAGACACGCCAACATCCAGAGGCTACCCTCGGAAATGATAACTTCGGCTAACTACCCCTGCCCCTTCGCAGTATGGGGTATTGACCTCATCGGGCCTCTCCCAACAGCAGCCAGATGACTGAAGTTCTATGTAGTCAGAGTAGATTACTTCACTAAATGGATTGAGGCAAAGCCCCTGGCTACCATTTCGGCAAAGGACATACAGAAATTCATCTAGAAGAACATCGTATGTAGATTCGACATACTGAGGGTGATAGTGGCCGACAATGGTTCCCAGTTTGTTAACAAGGGATTCCAAGAATTCATTACCGACCTCGGGATAAAAATGCACTTCACCTTGGTAGCTCATCCTTAGAACAACGGATAGGTAGAGGTGTCAAACAGAACCATAAAAGATGGTTTGAAAAAGAGATTGAAGGAAGCAAAAGGAAAATGGCCAGGAGAACTTCCCAGCGTGCTATGGAGCTATTGGACAACACCCCGAAGGGCCACAGGTGAGACACCTTTCTCACTCGTCTTCGGCATGGAGGCCATTATTCCTATCAAAGTGGTTCAACCATCAGTTAGGGTGCAAGTGTTCGACGATGAAGGAAACAACCTCGAATTGAGAACCAAGCTGGACTTAATTGATGAACACAGAGAAGTTGCTGAGCTTAGAAGAAAGGCTTTTTAGCAAAGGGTAGCCATAACTGTGAACTCGCATGTCAGGCGAAAGGGAATCAGGAAGGGGGACCTTGTTCTCCTAAAGGCTGAGGTTGAGCCCCGAAGACCATCTCACGGAGTACTTCGGGCAAATTGGGAAGGGCCTTATTTGGTTCTTGATGAAGTTCAGCTAGGAGTGTACAAACTCGGTGATACCGAAGGTGGAGAGCGGAGGAATACATGGCATTCAGATGCCTCGAAAAAATTCTATACTTAGAATTTTTTCTAAGGAAATTAGTCCCACCAAGGGAGCCCAGCCAAACAAGGTGTAAGAGCCTATGTACAAAAAATAATACATTTTCTCCGAAGAGGTTTTAGACCAAATACGGCTACATAAATAGGCAAAGTTTTGCCAAAGGATGTTAGCTGAAACTGGTCCCATATACACTGAAGGCGGTTATCCAAATAACAAGCGTGAAGAATACTTACTATTTTCTCGAGGGACTTAGGTCGAAAATGGTCGAGCTAACCCTTAGTAACAAAGTTAGTATAGAAGAAACATGTTCTGAGACTTAACCAAATTTTGGAGGAAAGAAGGAATTTTATTAAATGGAGCCTTATTACAACAAGAAGGAGCATTACAGGAAGAAGATTACAAAAAAGAAGAAAAAGGTGAAGTCATGGATGCCTAAGGGACCTCTTCATCTTGAGTCGTTCCATTGCCAACCTCCTTTGTCACGACCTTTGGTGCCGAAGGAGGAAAGGGAAGATTAAGATATTCAATCTTTGACCATACCAAGCGGGGCCCCTCAGGGATGTCCAGGCCCGCCAGAAAGGAGAGGTCGAGGGCGGGGTACTTCGCCAGGACTTCGTGCCGAGCCAAACAGAAGCCGTCTTGGAACGCAACGTTGGTTGCTTGATTAGCTTTGTCCTTCTCAATACCCAAGTCGTTCAGCTCGTCCCTCAGCTCAGCGACCCCATTCTCCAGCTTCTTCATCTTCTTCTTCTTCTTCATTTCCTTCTTCAACGCGTTGACCTCGGCTTGAAGTTCGGCATTCTCTACGAGGGCCTTCGTCAGGAGAGCAGAGTCCTCCTCCTTCTCCTTCCGGTAGACCTCATTTGCCGAGGATAGCACGATGACCTTTTGGCTGAGGTCAGACACCTTTTAGGAGAATTCTTTAGAGAGCTCCTCCTGACTTTTCAAGAATTCCTCCCAAACTTTTGTCACCTCATCCCTGGCTATCTTATTCAGCTTGGCATACTTGACAACTGAGCTGGCGCAAAATAGCTTGGCTTTCTTCGAGTGCTCTTTGGTCTGAGATCGGATCGAAGACTGCTTCACTACCCATGCTCGGAACTATCCACTATAAGCCAAAAGCTATGAAAAGGAAAGACTTTGCATTAGGATCAAAAGGCTACAAAAGTTTGGAAAATTTTCTAAGTCCTAAGAAGCTCACCTGGGCAGCGTGTTCAGACATCCTCGCAATGAGGACCTCCTCGTTCAGGCACTCCTCCGCCAGAGATTTGAACGTGGCTTGGGTGAGCACGCCTTTCGCCATTTGGGGAGCCTTTTGCTGGCTGTCCTCGGGGAACAAGTTCAAGTCTTCTGTGAAAGACCAGAAAGGCTTCCTCGGAACCTTATCCTTCGAGATATGGGAGTCCTAAAGGGCCTGCTTCCAGGCGTGCTCCACTATCCACGCCGAGGGTGCCAGTTCCTCTGCAAAATCATGCCGAAGTTCCATCAGTACATTATCCCTTAGACATACGTCCAGAAGGTTAAAAATGCTAAAGATGTCTAAATTTATAGAAAAATGGCTAAGTGGCAAACCTGGTGGAACCTTGGTGATGTCCTCATCGGAGTAATAGACTTCCTCCACTTCGGCAGGGACATGTTTGCCCATATTTCATCGTCACTCCTCAAGCTCTTCAATAGAAAGGCTTCCTGCCGAAGTACCCAAGATGTCCACCGAAGTGATTGGACTCCGGGGAGCGGAGCTGATGGCCATCTCTGATGGAGGGTCAGTGTGGACTGAAGCTAGTCCCTGACCTCTATAATGTCTTCCGGAGGGGGGGGAAGAATGTCCCTCTTCAGTTTCTTGGCCGAAGATGTCCCCCCTCCAAATGTCTTCTGCCTCTTTAGGGCGGCCTTCTTCTTCTGTTCCCCTTTCTCGGCTTGAACGAGGAAGAGGGACTTGTAGAAGGCAGCAGACTGGTTGCCCATCTCTGAAAAAATGAAGAAAATATTAGTGTAAGTCCAAAGGGGTACTTATAGAAAAATTTGGAAAGTGACTTACTCTCAACGAGGGCTTCATATGTAAGCTCCTTTCGAAGGAGCGTCACCAACCACGCCTTCTTCCCTTCGATGGTAGGTTAAGGCATGCCGAGGTCGGTTTTCTGCTCCTTGATCACTCCTAACTCTCGAAGAACTTCTTCGGTCATAAGGTCCCACTTGATGGGGAAGGGATACAAGGAGCATGGTGGAACCTCGGCATCCCAGTCGGTGATAGCTTGGATACGGCTGTCAAAGTCCTCAAACCTAGCTGCTAACTCAGGAGTTAGCAACTTCTTAGGATCAACCACATCCATCTCCAACATCCTCGAGGCCCACCTAGTCAGCACGTGAGACCACACCTCTACCACCTTCAGGAAGAAGAACTTCTTTTGCCACCCTCACCAACTGTCCTTGGTGTTGAAGGTGAACATTTATTTTTTACTCCTAGATCCCCGAGGTAGCAAGAAATAGAACCCACCCTTCGGGACCGGATAGAGCTTGTAATACTGTATATAGATGACGAAGTAGGGTTCTATCTTGAAAACCCTACACATGTAGAGAGAAGCATTGAAGTAAGAATAGGAGTTAGGAGGAAGTTGATTCACGGCTATGCCATAGAATTGGAAAAAGTCACAAATCATCTTCGACGGAGGAAACCGAAGTTTGGCCTTCAGTTGGGCTTAGAAAACAGTAACCTCGTCCGAATCATTCATGCAGTTGAACAGGCCAAGATGGGGTAGCCTGATAACAGCATAAGAATGAACAAAAAATTTAGTTGTCCACTTCGTTAACTTCTCCAAAGTGGTGCAACTCGGATGAGACATGAAAGGAAGCCAGCTCTTGAGAATAGTTTGGACGGACATGAGTGGAATAGAAGAAGACATGTTCGGTAAAAAGAAATGACTTCGGGAAAGAAAATCAAAGGACTCCGGGAAAAAGAAAAAAACTTCGAACACTAGAAAAAATAGAAACAGAAGAAATCGAGGGACCTTGGAAAGGAAAACCCACTGAAGCTTTTGCCAAAGTCGGGATTGGTCGACGCCGTCCTAAAAGCTCACCGGAAATCACCACTTACACCACCACAAAAAAGAAAGAAAAGCTTGAGAGTAAACGAGAGCAGGACAGAAGCAAAAGAAAGTAAGTGAGAGCTATGAGGGGAAGGAAGGTTTATATAGACCGAAGGGGGTAGGCAAATCATTGCCGTAATTGCCCCTCGAAGGCAAAATGTTGCCATAATTACCCATCGAACGCGAAGAGTCGCGGTTGATGTAACCGACGCAACTGTCCCCTAATTAATGCGTGATACATGTCGCCCCAGCACAGGAAACAAGGGCATGCCTCTTGACAGCACACAGGCCTAGGCAAGCTTATCCGAAGTGATGCGTTTGTCTGATCAGAAGATGTAACGACACATTGACAAATGACATAGGCCCAAAGAAAGGGATATCCACCTCGGGCTAAAGGAATAACTTCGGGAACGTAGGAAGTTTGGCCAAAAACCAGGAAAGCCACTTGAGTACCAAAGGAGCTACCTTGGTTACGAAGAGGCATCTCATACTGCCGAAATTCCCTCCAAAGAAGATAACCTCTACTAAAAATTTAGTCATGACGACTGAGCTAGCCACCACATTCCACGAACACCCCCATAATTTGCTCAAATAACCGAAGATATAACTTCGGCCTTTCGAGCGGGTCATGTGATAGCCAAAGGCTTATCACACTCCAAACTCTCAAGCTCTGATGAAGTACCACCCTCGGAAATGATGAGCATCACCCTCGGAAGTGATGAGCATCACCCCCGGGAATAAACGGGACTGACCTCGGGAAAATGGTACACAACCGCAATCGATAAAATGATCTGACCAACTTCGGGAAAAAGTAGATTCACCATCCTCGGTAAGGCAAAGCATCCTCCAAAGGGAATTCTCTATGCCGAGGGACCTTCTGAGTAACTGAGGCAACCTCGGCTAGAAGCTTGCATGTCCCGAAGAGGTCTCTTTCACCGAAAGGGTCTTATGAACACAACAAAAACGGTTAAGGAGCCTCTGACATAGAGACCTCGCACACGCCTCTAACAAACAGGCCTCCCACGGCCCTGACCTCTGGCCAGAACGGCCTATGGCCAGCTGGAGATCCCCATCTTTGAAGGTACGGACTACATTAGACCAAACACGTGTCATGATCCAAGCGGGCTGTGTCAAACGAACTTCTCCCATTGTCCTCCTATAAATACTTGGGGAAACAACCTTGGTAAGGACAAGATACTGAACTCTCAAGAGAACCATACTCTTTCCTCTATACTCATTACCCTCCATTGGCAAAATCTTGACTTGGGTGTCGAAGGCTCCTTCCCTGGAAACACACTCCAGGGACCTCCTAACCTCTGTTCTTTTGAGCGTTTCAGGCACTTTCACATCGAAAATCTCTTTTACCAACATCTCCTCACCAGAAGTCCCTCTTAGGCCTACCATGTCATACAACGAAGATGCCTCCGGGCATCACCTTAGTTGCTCGTTACAGAGTGAACTTGAAGGAGGTCATTGGGTATGTCACATATCATGCGAAGGGTTTTGTATGATCAAGCTGAGATTTGTCCCTCCTATGTAATGGGAGTGATATCTTCAAGCTCCTTGATAGAGTAAGACTTAGGAAATTCATGGGCATGCTCAGATGAGTTGATTTATGATATCAATGTCATCAGTTTAAGTTAGTCTACTCGGTAATCAAGAAACCAAGGGTTGGGCTATACGAGAGTGACACATTCCATGTCTCGGCTTAGTCTTGATATCTTAGACAAAGGGACAATGGCATATATGGGTAATGATCATAAAGGTCTAATCAAATCATCGACAATCTTGTCACTTGGGTAGCAATGATGTGTTGCTAGACACCACTCATTGCTTATGATCATAAATATGGTTTATGATAATTACCAACATGGTAAGAGCCTATTGGGTCGCACACATAAATCTTTTTGGATTATTGGAGTGCATGGGCTAATTATTTGGGTTATGGTTTCATAATAATTTCGTGTTAATAATGGGCCCAAATGCTGAGCAATTATTAAGCCCGAAATTAAAGCCTAATTGGATTAGGGCTTTGTAACCCATTAGGCCTAGAAGTTGAGTCTCACTATAAATATAACTTTTAGTGAGAAATTTATAGCTTTTTTCCCTAGCCTCCCAAAAAGGACAGCCACACCGATTTCTTGCAATTCCTTGGGGGACGCAAGCTAGCAGTGCTAGCGCAAAAGAACGCATTTGCCGAGACCTGGTGGAAGCATGGTGATCCCGAGAAGCTTATGTGGATACCGTAGAGAGCTTGAACACGTCAACTGTTCAGGTTTTGTGATTCAATTCTACAGTTGGGTGAAAAATCTCAACCGAAATGAGGTATGAAAATTTTTGAACAGCTGGTTTACCCATTTCACTTGGATCCTAAAGGCTTTTGGTTAAATTCCGTTGTGCTTGTTTGGCTCTTGAAACCCTGCAAAATCTTTGTTCACACCTTCAACACTTAGTGGAAATTTTGGTGCCAAGCAAGGGTTAGGTTTTAAAACATGTTTTTTGACTCTCAGGACTCAGCCCGACACTTTGAGATGAAAAATTATCATTTTTCCCCTGGACCTCTTTTGATGCCATACATTCTTCAGAACCTAGTGAACCTCAACTAACCTGCTTGACCTTGCTAAATGATCTTAAAATGAGGTATTAAACTAGGGATTTATTAATTTATATTCCTTAAATGTTCATCCCGCTATGAGGGCAGTAACATTCTCCCCACCTCAGAGAATTTGGTGCTCCAAATTCAATCTCCCCACCTAGGATACAGTGCCAATGTATCAAGATCAAACCTACCAAGAGTTGTCATTCTCACAAGAACATGCTTGGTGCTGAACTACTCGACTCACTTAGTTAATGCCCTCAAGCACTTGGACCGAGTCTTCTATTGTATAGGTACTATGGCTAGTGCCATACTTTGTGCTCAAACCAAACAACAAACCAAGAAATTGCCAACTGTTCTACCTAACTTTCCTTGACCTTACACGGTCCGAAGTACCTTTCTGCAATTCCACCCTTGAAGACTATGGTGTGGTCATTTACTACTCCCAACACATAGTGCTACTGAAAAACACCTGACTACTTAACCTGTCTTGGTGAATTCGGTAACCACAACCCTTCAACAATAATCCCTATGCCCGAGCTTCCTAGTGTAAGTTAGCTTAACAAGTTTTGAAAACTTGACCACTAACAGTACACTGATGGTGACTTACTTAATGATTAGAACTAACCAACTTCATCCTCTCTCTCCTCTGTGCCAAACCTGCTAGTGTAAGCCAACTTAACAAGTTAAACTTGTCCATTACCACTCACACTAAAAAGAGACTTTCCCTAGGTTTGGCACCAAATATCTGTATACTAACACACTTTGTGCAAGCAAGCTTAACAAGCATATGACTTGTCCACTATCTCTTACACAGTCAACTATTTACTCTAGGTTTAGTACCTAAAAACTCGCAAAAATTACTAGACTAAGTGTGTCACTAGTCTACTATGGCCTTGCCACATAAACCACTATCACCTTAAGGCATACTCCGCTCCAAGCTCCATTATACTCTAAGGCTCTTCCAATTCATGACTAATTGGGAGTTGTAAGTCTCAGCACACCCTAGAGTACGAGTCTTCGATGCCCCCCTCGGGTAGCCCATATGCATCGAGCATACCGATGCGCTAACCAAGATATTTATGCACCACCCAAGCACCGAAGTCCCACTGCCCTCGCTACTCTAGAGTCTCTTACACCCATATGCTTGCTAGAGACAACTTCTTTGGCATGAATGCCAAGACCACCAACTAGCTAGTAGCCTTTGGGCATCATCCATGCCCCCTCAGCTTTGGCCTTCTAGCAACCAATGAATAAGTTAACAACATGCTACCTAGGCCAAAGGTCTTGATGGTTCAATTGCTCCACTCAAAGTATCCTAGGTGCCTGAAGCCTACACACTAAGTCTCTTCACTTCTCTACACTCAGAGCCCAACACCCTACACGTACTAGGTTAGCTCGCTAGGCGTGTCCGTAGTACACTTACTTCTTGGCCCCAAAACTCATCCCATGTCTGAAGCACCTATGGGGTCCTAGCCAAGTTGCAATGTACTACTGAATTGTAGGTCATCTAGGCATCCTTTGTTACCACCACACAAAAGTGAGGGAAGTGGGGAATTATAAAATTCACATAATGGTCAAAAAGCCATTATATTGTGTAATTCTCTTCATAGTGATTGAAGTGTGAGGGGTAAAAGGTGTAATGATCTCCTCCTTAAAAGTGTTCCAAGTTGGTAACTTGGCCCCCAAGAAAAGCCTTAAGGGTTGGTTGTTTGTCAAGCAACCTATGGACTTTTTTGTAAGATTTTGAAAATTCGGGTACTTAATTGCAAAACTTCCATGAAAGAGATTTGGAGAGTTATGAGAAGGATATGAATGATATGAAATTGATATTAGAGGACCAAATTACTTATGGAAGACAACTAAGGACAAAGAAAACACAAAAAGGCATAAAAGACCCAAGTGTTATAATGTAGGCCTTAGGATGTGTATGCCTTTGACTTAAGTCAAAGGAAGCAATTTGGACTTTTCCCATCTAGGCAAGGCTGGCTATGGCTTGTAAATGGGTCAAAAATGTTGGGCACAACTGTACCAATGACTTTAAGACAAAGAAACTATAATTAGTGAGAACGAAAATGACATAACGCAAGGTTAAGCTTGTTTAGGTGTGTTTTGTACCCTTAAGCTCATTTAAGGCCATTTAAGTGGAAAATTCACTTATTTCTCTCTCATTTTTGGCCTCCTTGAGCCCAAGAACATAGCCATACCTCCTCCACCACCACCATACCTTCAAACTTGCAATTGATTGAAACTGAAGCCGAAAGGAAGCAACTGGAAGCAAACTAGAGCTATTGATTGGATACTTCAAGGATCAGGCTTGATTTTCAGCCTACCCACTTTGGTAATAGCTCTCTTGCTCTTGGGGGTTGTTTTCTATATTTTCAAGCAACCATGGAGCTAGGGCTAAGCTTGGAAGAGAGCCATGAGCTTGATGAACCAAGCTTAGTGAGGGGAGTGCACTTATTGAAGGTTTTGTGACCTAGTGTGAAGTGCATAAAGATGGTAGTAAAATGAGAGTTTCTAGAGGGAAAAGTTAGTACTAACTAGTGTGAAAATCCTCCTAAGACCAAGCATTAGCTTGAAGAGGGCATCCATAGTGATTTGGTTATGTTTATTCTTAACACCTCACAAAAATGTGATAATGGCTGAAAACCATTATATTTTGTAATTCTCACCATAGTGATTGAAGTGTGGGGGGTAAAAGGCATGATCAACACCTCCTTAAAAGTGTTCCAAGTTGGTAACTTTGCCCCCAAGAAAAGCCTTAAGGATTGCTTGTTTGTTAAACAACCTCTGGACTTTTTTGTAAGGTTTTAGAAATTCAGGTACTCAATTGCAAAACATTCACAAAAGAGATTTGGAGAGTTATGAGAAGCATATGAATGGCATGAAAGTGCTATTGTAGGACCAAAGTAATGATGGAAGACAACTAAAAACAAAGAAAACACAAAAAGGCATAAAGGACCTAAGTGTTCTAATGTAAGCCTTAAGATGTGTATGTCTATGACTTAAGTCAAATGGATGTTTTGTGGGGTTATCCCACATAAGGAGGGCTACTAAAGGAAGATAAGGATGGTTAAATGTTGGCCAAGAGATTAAGTCTAAGAAACCATAGTCTTGTAGCAAGGAAAATGACATAAGATGAGGTGAAGACTACTTACGTGTGTTTAGTGTACTTTTAACTATTTAAGTAGTCAAGACCACCTGTGCTTCTCTAAATTTTGGCCTCCAAGAGCAAAAAGAAAGCCAGCGCTCTCCCCTACACTTCCTCTATACCCACCATACCTTCAAACTTAACACTACTTGCAATTGAAGTCAAGGAAGCACAATTGGACGCTATTTGGTGCTATTGCTTCAATGCACCTACGATCAAGCTCCAATTTCAGCATGCCCAAGGTAGGGGTTCTCTTGCTCTCATGGGTTGTTTTCTATATTTTCAACCAACCATGGAGCTAGTGCTAAGCTTGGAAGAGAGCCATGAGCTTGATGAACCAAGCTTAGTGAGGGGAGTGCACTTACTGAAGGTTTTGTGACCATAGTGATGGCAGCGAATTTTTGGGTTTCTAGAGCCCAAAATTTAGTACTAACTACTATTAAAATCCTCCTAAGACCAAGCATTAGCTTGAGAGGGGCTTCCATAGTGATTTATTTATGTTTATTGCATGTTTTACAAACTAATCTATGGTTATTGTTGCTACTGCATTTCATGTGTTTGTTGGTTGTTAATGGCTGCTGTGTTTGGTTGCTATATCTTGTATATATGCATTGTGCTTCTTGTGTTTTAGTGTCTTTGTATTCAGGTTTTAATTATGGTTACATTGCCTAGTGAATCCAAGTGCTACCCTTAATAAGTTTCTCAATGAAACTTACTCCCCTCAATTCTATCATTTCAGGTTCCGCAGAAAGATCACCTTCAAACTAACCTTTGTGGTTTGAGTTTTGCTCTGAATTTTTAGGTACTTAAACTTCCATATGTCTACTTGTGATCTGGAAAGTTTTGGTGATTTTAGAAGCACATTTGGTATTTTTGATGATGGTACTTTCTGTGTTATACAGCAGCTGTCCAGCATCCTGTTTCTAGAGTCCATTGCATTTCAGGAACTCCTGTAACTTAGGATGCGTATTTAGCTAAGTTAAGACCATTAGGTAGTGCATGTATGCATGTACATGTAGTGTATGTAAAATGAGACACGTTTGTGAACATTTGAGTAATGTTTTGGCTATGTATGTGATGTGGTGCAAAGCTGCCTACGTGTGAATCATAGGCTTCTTACTTGTAAATTCTATTTTGGCCACATAAAGTTGCTAGATGCAAGAGAATGTAATTCATATGTGTATTGGACATGTATGGGATAGCCTTGGAGGGCTTTATCTTTGTGAATGAAAGTGTTTGAATGGTTTGGAAATTTAGTATGGGCAAAATGGTCCAAAAGTTGCCAGAATTTCGACCCTATATCTAAAGTTAAATATCTCCCTATGTAGAATGAACCTTGGCATGAAATTTCGGCTACACTAGAGGACATCCAGAGGTTTAACTAGGTTTTGGAATTTCTGGATTTAGAGTCCTGTAGCCAAAGTTATGATGTTGCAAAATTGGCTAAGTTAATGTTTATTGGGTCAGAATTTTGTAACCAACTTAAAAAATCCATAACTTGGTCCATAGGTGGGCTATTGATGTAAAAAAAAATTCCTTCATTTTCCCTAAGCCTCTACTTCATAATGGAGCAAATAAAATAGGGTTTACATGGCCAGAATGATACAGTTTATTAGATGAAGTTTGGGTGCAGTGGCTGGAATTTTTGAACCTAGTAAGAATGCTTAATATGTGGAAGCCAAAACTTAAACTTGTGCTAGTGTTTTTCTTCTTAGCTTCCATGGTGTGCATAAATGTGAGTATGTGTGTTATGGTTAGACCAATATGCATGTATTTACATAGTGCTCAAGAGGGTCACTTGAGTATGTACACTAGGGGTGTTGTTCTGATGACCTACAGAACACACAAATCCTGGGAGTTTAAATGCACAGTTTTGGCACCAAAATTGGATTACCCCAGAGTGGGTAACATTTACTATGTGTTTTATGGACTAACCTATGGTTATTGTTGCTGCCGCATTTCATGTGTTTGTTGCTTGTGAATGGCTGCTGCATTTGGTTGTTACATCTTGTATATATGCATTGTAGTTTTTTTGTTTTAGTGTCTTTGGATTCAGGTTTTAATGATGGTTACATTGCCTATTGAATCCAAGTGCTACCCTTACTAAGTTTTTCAATGAAACTTATTCCCCTCAGTTCTGTCATTTTAGGCCCAGTAGAAAGATCACATTTAAACTAACATTTTTCATTTGATTTTTGATCTCAAATTTCAAGTACATGGACTTCCATATGTCTGGTGGTGATCTGGAAATTTTTGTGATTTGAGGCGCACATTTGGTATTTTTAGAAATGGTACTTATTGCGTTGTGCAACAGCTGTCCAACATCTTGTTCTGGAGTCCATTGTGTCTCAGGCACTCGTGTAACCTAGGGTGCATGTTTAGCTAAGTTAAGATGATTTTTTAGTGCATGTATGCATGTAGATGTAGTGTATGTAAAATGAGACAAGTATGTGAACATTTGAGAAATGTTTTGGCTATGTAAGTGATGTGGTGCAAAGCTGGCTAAGTGTCAGTGATGGGCTACTTACCTGTAAATTCTGTTTTAGCCACATAGGGTTGTTAAATGCAAGGGAATGTATTTCCTATGTGTAATGGACATGTATGGGATAGCTTTGTAGGGCATTCCCCTTGCGAATGAAGTGTTTGCACACTTATGAAATTTTGTATGGGCAAAATGGTTATAAAGTGACAAGAATTTTGACTTTGCACGCAAAGTGCTGTATCTCCCTGTGTAGAATCAATCTTCATAGGAAATTTTGACCACACCTAGAGCACATCTAGTGTTTAAATTGGGATTTGGAATTTCTAAATTTCGAGCTCTGTAGCCAAAGACATTGCAAAGTTGGCTAAGTTACTGTTCATTTGGTTAGAATTTTGTATCCAAATTAAATAATCCATAACTTGTTCCATAGGTGGGCCATTAATGTAAAACAAAATTCCTTGATTTACTCTAAGTCTCTACTTGATAATGGAGTAAAGAAAACTAAGGGGTACACTACTAGAATGATACAGTTTGTTAGTAGAAGTTATAGGTATAGTGGATGGTCACTAGAACTTAACAAGATTGCCTAATGTGTGGTAGCCAAGATTAAGACTTGTGCTAATGTTTTCCTTCTTTTCTGTCATGGTATGCATGAAATGTGAATATGTGTGTGATGGTTGGACCAATATGCTTGTGTTTACATAGTGCCCAAGAGGGTCACTTGGGTATGCACACTAAGGGTTGTGTTCTGATGGCCTATAGAGCATTAACAATCCTGGGAGTCTAAATACACAATTTTGGCACCATAATTGGACTACCCTAAAGTGGGTAACATCATTGGCCTTGTAGCCAACCGGACACCTCATCCCTATTCACTAGGCTCTGACATGCCTCAAGTTTTACTTAAGACCTTGACAACCTTATAGACTACCTGACCTCTAACACTGTCAAGCAACTCCTTGATGACCATCCATCCTTTAGCCAATGGTTACAACAAACCATCTCTTCTTTTCATACCTAACTACCATACCATGACAACACTGTGTCAACCTTATGTCAAAATATTGCACTTGTGGCTTTTGCCACATCAACTCACCTTCTTGGAAGGAGAACTAATTTTACCACCACTTCAGTTAACTATCAAGAGTTGGTTAGCAAGTAAAATATCTCAAGTGGCTCACCCGTGCTAATTCAACGTAGTGCACCTGCCAGCCCTTACCTAACCTCGCAAGTCACTAGCGCTTCCTTTACAAGGTGCTATTGTCAAGTAAGTTGCTTTATTTTTAGGCTTAAAACTAGCATAACCAAAACCCTCACCGACTAGGGTTCCCCGTAACTTTCCCCAATTCCAGTGAACACAACAACTACTGGAGTTATTGCAGAACATGTGAACACAACTTTACCTATACTAGTCCTGGCACTTTTCATTCACAAAGAATAAATTACACTAGGTAGGAGATTACTTCTCACTTTGGCTACTTGTGAGTCGACTCTCGACCGGTCATAGTGAACTCTATCTCATAGGCACTCCTTGAACACTAGCAGGAAGGATTAAGACAAAACATCCTCTTTTTTGGCAACACTTGATCACTTTTGTTCTAACAATCCAATGTTTTACTAACTTACTACATTAACTCGAAGCAACATGTGATTGCTACAACTTCCTCGGTTTTGCTCAGGACTTAGTCTTGAACCTACTTGACTAGCTTCACTAACCAAGTCTATCTTCTTCCATAAGTTGTCAAAGTGGCTCTCGACCCCACTTAACCTCAGGATGATGACAACAAGTCACCAGCTCTCCCCTGGTCCATGGTAGTCAATGCTATTACTTGGGCCCTTTCACGACCTTCTGGTAGTCGAGCAAAACCCCAGCAATAACTTTACTATGACTGGCTCAGCCCTATGGTATACAACTAGCAGATGGACATGCCTATCCATCCATTTACCCCTGGATGAATTCCTTGCGCCTTGCTTATTTCCGCAGCTACCTCCTACATTTAATGGTTAGAAATAAAATGAAAACCTACCTAATTACCTTTTTGGCATCTGACTGACTACTCCACTGCTAGATGACTATAAGGAACTCATCTGTGTTTAGCCAGTCATTTGTTGACAACTAGGCCACTAAACTAACTATTCTAAGAAAACAATTCTGCGGAACCTTAAAACATTCCCAATCTAAGCCATTTAAGCCTGTTATTTTGTTGGTTCACACACTAGCAAATGGATCTTAGGGTTTCAGGTATCACCCAATACTTTGTGCATCTTTAAGTCCTAATGCACTTAGGTTAGCCTTTAGCCCTACTCGAAACTATCACCGAACAAGCCAAATAAAACTAGGCCAGTAATTGATGCAAAAAAAAATTACTAACACAGTAGCAAACTACAAATAGGAGAGTAAAAACTTACCTCACACTAGCCATACACTGCCCATGAGTTCACTGCGGCTACCAATCGCACCTAGTTGGTGGCCGCCTAGTTCAACCACCTGAGTAATTGAAGCAAAGGTTTAAACTATTCCTCTAGTGTACTAGGCTGACTCCTTACGGCAACAACTATTGGGGACAAACTTCCAAGGCTGGTCTTAACTCAACCGAGCCCAAAATGAGACAAGTCCAATGACTACTCGAACTGTTGATAATAGTTGCTAGGTGCAACCTAGGAGCGATGCACTCTTTGCACCCTGGGGGTAAGCCATACTCCTACATGATCTATTCTTATTCCTTGCTTTTAGTCAACTTTTGCATTATGGGCATGTTGCCCATACTCCCACTAGGCTGGGTGAGTCAACCTCCACCTCATCGCATCATATATACAACCTCTCTAGCTCTCAGTGCATCCTAGACTGTTCACTGATGGTCCCACATTGATGTTTATCAAGTGCCAAAAGTATGCTAGCTTAAGGCCTTGGTAGTCTCAGCCCTAAGCTCCTACTTTCAAAAGGAAGGTAAAAGAAAAATCCACTTCGGTTCATAGCCAACTTGGAAAAATGCTTGTCACTCAGTCAGTGCATCCTCAGCTTCTTGTAGTAGCCTAACCATATCCACAATGGTGGGTTCAACCCTTGTAACTTTGGGAGCAATCCACCTAGTCTGATGGCACTCCCTACCTTGGAGGTTTCCACAACTTCCCAGTCCTACAGATCATGCAGCCTACCTCGTGTTTAAGGTTCCATAACAATTTCCTAGGATGGTGGTCACATCCCAACTACCTACTCCAAGGTGTTTCCCCACCTTGGAGCAAGCCAAAATTTCTACTTGAAAGTTGCCACACTAAACTACTAGGATCAATTATCAGACCTCTAGCGTCCAAAATGAACCTAACCTAGTTTCACCATTGTAACTTACAGCCAAATCCAAACGACAACTCACAGATGTTGGTTAGTACTAACTATTCTAGCACGTGGATCACAACCTAGATCTCAGTTCCTAGCCTCCAATGTCTATGAACCAGCTCTGATGGCAAACTGACACAACCCCTCATGGCCCTGCCCAATAAGCCTATGAGAACAAGTCTCATGCTATTTGCAATTGGCTAATTAATTATATGCACCTTGATTAAAACTTCATGCTACTAGCAATTTAACCTAAGAATGCAATTATGCATGGAAGAGTCGCTTTGACTTGAGCGAGTATAAAATCATAAAACATTTACATAGCCTAGGCATTTCCACAAAACCAACATTAAAAGAGTCAAAGCATACAAAACCTTTATAGTAAGAACATTAATCCTACAAATAACTAACCTTCTGTGGGCATTTAAACAATCATAGACTATACCCTACACCCAAAGGCAACCCCTGGGTCCATAACACTATTCATACACATTGGAGGCCACTACCATAAGTTGTACATAGATAGGGCTAGTACTATTGAGATCCAATCAACTAGCTTCCACCTTAGATGAGAGATCTTGCTAGGAAGTCTCAATGATCTTTCATGTGCTCAATAGCCTCTGTGCCCAAGAAAACTATAGTTAGTAATGTAGCTTAACCAACAAGCAACTAAATAAACTAGAATATCAAGGATTCTTAAAGTAATATACCTTTAACGGAAGCCACCACGACAACCGTCCTAAAAAATACCTAATTAATTTCTCAATTAGGCTAAATTATTCTGTTGCCTAATCCAACTCGTAGTTAGGCCAGAATCATTCCTCATTTCCAGGATC
Organism: Aquilaria agallochum; assembly: GCA_000696445.1. NCBI lineage: Eukaryota > Viridiplantae > Streptophyta > Magnoliopsida > Malvales > Thymelaeaceae > Aquilaria > Aquilaria agallochum. Next base: position 32,509 of record KK903160.1, read on the forward strand.
TTTTGCCGAGATTTACTATGTAAATCCTAACTACTTGCCTAGCATTTAGTATTTACTTGAGAGTTAAGAAAAACATTTACTTAGTTCCAATAAAACACATAAGTTTGTTAAACTAAGATAGTGGTTTGGAGAGATTTAAAGAAAACACCAAATAAATATGTGCGGCCGTGTAAGAAAAATATTTTTAAAGATCATGCATGCACAAATAATATATCAAGCCAAACCATGGATGACAACTACACTCATAGCAAGTAAGTACTACATCAACATAATATCTAAGTGTTTTTCCTACCAACCTAAGCAAGTAATATCATGGGTTGATAAGCCTGACCCAAATTAATAATAATACATGCCACGGTTATGCTGAGTCAAAGTCAATACCAGTAGATCTCATACTAGCTACTACCACCGTGCTACAAAATAGTCATGACCTAAATGGTCGGTAGGCCCACCTTTGCCTGGGAGAGAGAAACCCAAGCGAGGAGCGACCTAAGAAGTCATTTGCCCGACTACCTTGTTGTATAAGGCAAATAAGTTCAGACTTAAACTCTGACCATAAGTGCATACAACATATGAAAAATAAATATGTAGTGTATGCATAATGTACCTATGAGAAACTAACAAACAAGTATCAAATAATCACTACGGATTATTTGTCTCCTAGACGATGCTATGTGCACATTAACAATAAGGGTAAGTATATAAAATACTTAGTAAGAAATTCTAAAACAAACACTACATAACAGTATCACACATAATGGACCATATGCACACATTGCCATGCATGCATAAACCTTGCCCATAAACTACATGAGCATGCCATGAGCTCATACAGTGTGGAGTATTATATAATGACAATCATATCATGCCCCTTTGGGTGCATGACTCCTAATACTTCTCACAAAAGCAAGCAAACAACAAAAAAAAAAACAAAATACCCATTGGTCTATTTTTGCCCTTGAGCATGCATCCTTGCATTTGCCCTTGAGCTTGCTAGCTTTCGCTAGCTCAAAACTCCCTTACTGTATGTAGTAGGATTTGACCTAATTTGATGTGTGTCCTAGTGCCCTTGGATGTATTTTGCCCCATCTTGGGACTTATGCCCCATTAGGCCGATGTGTGTGCTTATTTGTGGCCTTTGTCATTTAGTAGGCTTGAAAGCCATTTGGGCCCTAAGGTTTCTATCATGGACTCCCCTACATGGTTCATGCCGAAAGCATAAAAAAAGGCGAACATGGAAACCATGGCCCAAGGGCAGGCCCATGCAGCCTCCTAGGTGTTCACAGACACGAGCCCGTAGGCATATGCACGCGCGCACCCCTAGGTGTGCCATCGGGAGCCCCTTAGGTACAAATGGCTACGTCACCCATGCTGGGAGGATGCATGTGCATCTTGTCACATCAAACTCACCATGCTCCTAGGTACCCCGAAACAGTCATGCACCTAAGAGCCCATGCCACACCTGTACAATGACATACTGAGCTCTTGAGCTCGATCACAACACCTATACACCAAAACTGAGGCACTTTTCTTGTGCTTGCTAAACCTTGAAGATTTGGCCACACTTATCTACCAAGAACCCAACGCTTGATCCAAACACCATATTATAGCCCATGCACCAAGGACACCACCTATTGCCCAAAACTAGGAGCTACGTCTAACCTTAGGGCCACATGAGCCCTCTTTGGCTCTACGGGTTACCCCATGCCCTTTTTGATGTACCATTTTTCCTAGCTTTTAAAAAAATAAAACATGGCCAAACCTTCCCAAAAAGGGTGGGCTAGAACACCTTACCCTTGTATAGATCACCCCCTTGCAAGCTCAAGTTTCAAGCACCAAGAATGCTTTCCTAGTCTTCTTGGAGTCCTTTACCTAAGAAGTAAAATAACCACTTGAACAATCAACATTTTGAGCCAAGGGGCAACATTTTATACTTTACATAAACAAACCAAGATCACCTCCTCACCTTGGTAGAAAATCTCAAAACCAAAACTTCTTTTTCAAGCTCCACAGTTTTCCTCCCTCTCATCAGGCTTAACCTCAACAACCAAGAGTTTTTATTATCAAAAAGGTTGTTGTTTAAAGAAGAGGAAAGCAAGGTCTTGTAAAATAAAGTTTGTCACCTCAAAATAAACAGCCCAAAACCATGTCCACCTCTTGAAGAAGAAAGAAACCAAACTCCTAAGCCATCCCTTACAACAAACACACATTCTCCTTGATTTCTCACTTACAAGCTTTTTTCTCTCTTATTTTTCTTTCATTATTTTGGTGAGTTTCTATTTTTTTTAGTGTTTAGGACGTGTTAAATGGGAAGAGGAAGAGAAGGAAGTGAGATGGAGTGTTTGGGGATGAATGAGGATGGAAAATGGGTGAAAGGGTTAAAGTGGTAAAGGGTTAAGGCTTTTGCAAGGTTAGTAGAGGTTTAGGCTACTTAACTAAGGGACAATGGAGCTCACCAATGTTTTTTAAGCTCATTTCTAGCCCCATAAACAGGTTTCATCATTCCTTAAAGTATCCAAGAGGTTCTTGGGGTAAAGAACCTTTTAGGCCTCATAACCCTTGGTTAAAAGGAAGTCACCTCCATAAAATTCTCAAATATGTCTCCATTTGCACTTAATCTCTTAGATTTTCTTTCCTCCACTTCCAACCATATTTTCATACCCTTGACCAGGTTTGAATCTGGTTTCCCAGGTTTGACTCGAGTTTGACCAAGTTTGGTAAACCAAAATTACCAAAATCCCTTCGTAGCTTATAAAGCAAGAAAAGTCTCAAACTTGGTCAATTTAACTCCAAACATCATAAAATTTAACAAAATGGTTTCAAATACCATTTCTCACCTTCCTAGACCCTATTTGACCTTCTTTGACCTAAAAATTACCATTTTGCCTTCCTCGCTTCCTTAGCAAGAAAAAGCCAATCTTTGGTCAAACTAGGTTTAAATTTCTTTGAGATGTTCATTTCACATCTACAAGCTCAATTATGTCTCTCGTGGTCACATTTTTACCTTTTACATGTGAAATTACCAAAATGCCCCTACTTGCCCTTGTGTTCAATTTACCTTAGATTTTTAATCCTATGAACTCCAAGAAGAATTAGACTCATTGACTTGACTTAAACCTACCTTGCAAGTGTAACCTTATCAAGGATTATGTAAATAAAATAAATTAATTACCTGATAAAATAAAAGTTCTCACATCTTCCCCTTCTTCGGGGAATTTGTCCTCCAATTCACACTTTAACTCTAGGAATAGGCTGGGCTATTGAGTCTTTATATCATGCTCTATCTCCCAAGTGTCCTCATCCCTTGAATGATTAGACCTTTGGACCTTGACCATGGGTATCCACTTGGTCCTTAGCTTCTTGACTTGTCAGTTAAGAAATCTAATTGGGTGTTCTGCTTAGGTAAAGTCCTCACTCATTGGCTTGGTAGGAGGGGGTATCACCGATTGCCTGTCAGGTGCATTGCATTTCTTCAATACACTAACATGGAACACATTATGTATGTGAGCTAGGCTTGGTGGCAATGCCAATCAGTATGCAACTTTGCCAACCTATTCTAGAATCTCATAGGGTCCAATGTACCTAGGAGCTAACTTACCCCTTTGGCCGAATCATCCTACTCCTTTCATTGGTTAGCCCTTGAGGAACACCTTGTCCCCTACTTCAAGGATCACTTCCCACTGCTTGACATTGGCATGTGCCTGCTGCCTGTCAATAGCTGCGCTTAATCAGGTTTGAATCTGTTTAATCCTGGATGTGGTCTCCTTCACAACCTGCGATCCTACTTGTTCAACATCTGCATTATCGGCCCAGCAATACAGTGTCATGTATCACTGGCCATACAAAGCCTCATATGTAGCCATCTGAATCAATCCCTATTAACTATTGTTATAGGCGAATTAAATGAGTGGAAGATGGTCATCGCAATCCCCTTTGAAATCAAAGGCACAACTTTGCATCATGTCCTCTAGGGTCTGGATAGTCTTCTCCAACTGTCCATCTATTTGAGGGTGATAAGCAGTGCTCAAGTTTACTTTTGACCCCATTGCCTCTTTAAAGGCATTCAAAAAGCTAGAGACAAACCATGGATCTCGATCAGACATGATCAAATTTGGTACACCATGAAGTCCAACAATCTCTCTAATATATAGGTTTGCCAACCCTTCTAATGGATAGGTGATCTTAATTGGTAGAACATGGACACTCTTAGTCAGCCTATCCACTATGACCCATAGAACATCATGTTGTTTCCTTGTACATGGCAAACCTACCAAGAAATCCATAATGATTGCCCCCCACATCCTTTCTAGAATGGGTAGGCTTTCCAAGGTACCACCAGGCTTTTGGTGTACTGCCTTTACCATCTAACGCATAAGACACTTAGCCATATGATTCTTAATATCAACCTTGAACCTAGGCCACCAAAAAAGAGTTCTCAGGTCATGGTACATTTTGGTGACTCCAAGATGGATACTAAGTGTTACCACCTCATAAAAATGGGAGAATTACAAGTCTGGCATAATGGTCAAAAAACCATTATATTGTGTAATTCCCACCATAGTGATTGAAGTGTGGGGGTAAAAGGCATGATCAACACATCCTTAAAAATGTTCCAAGTTGGTAACTTGGCCCCCAAGAAAAGCCTTAAGGAATGCTTGGTCGTCAAGCAACCTATGGACTTTTTTTGTAAGGTTTTTGAAATTCAGGTAGTCAATTGCACAAATCTCAAGAAAGAGACTTGCAGAGTTATGGGAAGGACATGAATGGTATGAAAGTGCTATTGGAGGACCAAAGGAAACACTAAAGGCATTAAGGACCTAAATGTCTTAGTGTAAACCTTAAAGGGTTCAGGCTTTTGACTTAAGTCAAAGGGTGGAGTTGTGGGGTTATCCCACCATGGGGGAGGTAGTCAAGACTTGATAAGTAGTTAAAAATGTTGGGCACATGTGTACCAATGAGTTTAAGACAAAGAAACCATGATTAGTGACAAGGAAAATGTAATAAAGCAAGGTTAAGCTTGTTAAGTGTGTTTTGTGACCTTAAGCTCATTTAAGGCCATTTAAGTGGCCAAATTCACTTATCTCTCTCCCATTTTCATCCTCCTCTAGCCCAAGAACACAGCCAAACTCCCTCCATAGCCACCATACCCTCAAACTCAAAACTACTTGCAATTGAAGTCAAGCAAGCACAATTGAAAGCTATTTGGTGCTATTGTTTGAGTGCACCTAGGATCAAGCTCCAATTTCAGCATACATATCAAGGTAAGGGTTCTCTTGCCCTGATGGGTTGTTTTTTTCATTTTCAGGCAACCATGGAGCTAGGGATAAACTTGGAAGAGAGCCATGAGCTTGATAAACCAAGCTTAGTGAGGGGAGTGCACTTATTGAACATTTTGAGACCTAGTGTGAAGTGTATAATAATGGCAATGAAGTGAGGGTTTCTCGAGCCCCAATTTAGTACTAACTACTGTTAAAATCCTTATAAGACCAAGCATTAGCTTGAGGAGGGTTGCCGTATTGATTTATTTAAGTTTATTACGTGTTTTGTGGACTAATATATGGTTATTGTTGCTGTTGCATATCAAGTGTTTGTTGGTCGTGAATGGCCCTTAGATTTGGGTGCCCTTACTGAATTGCCTACTGAATCCAAGTGTTACCCTTACTAAGTGTCTTAATGAAACTTACTCCCCTCAATTCTGTCATTTCAGGTTCAGGAGAAAGATCTCATTCAAACTGACATTTGTGGTTTGATTGCTGATCTAAAATTTTAGGTCCATTAACGTCCATATCTATAGTTATGAGATGGAAAGTTTTGTGATTTTAGGAAACATTTGATATTTTTAATGGTGGTACTTATTGTGTTGTGTAGTAGCTATCCAGCATCTTATTCTAAAGTCCATTGTGTCTCGGGCACTCATATAACATGGGGTGTATATTTAGCTGAGTTAAGACCATTGTGTAGTGCATGAATACATGTAGATGTAGTGTGTTTAAAATGAGACAATTATGTGAAAATTTAAGTATTTTTTTTTGCTATGTAAGTGATGTGGTGCAAAGCTGCCTAAGTGTGAATGATGGGCAGCTTACTTGTAAATTTTGTTTTGCCAAATAAAGTTGTTAAAATCAAGGAACTGTAATTTCTATGTGTAATGGACATATATGGGATACCTTTGGAGGGTTTTCCCCTTGTGAATGAAGTGTTTGCACACTTATGAAATTTTGTATGGGTAAAATGGTCATAACTTGACCAAAATTTTGACCTTACACTAAAAGTTCTATATCTCCCTGTGTAGAAGGAATATTTGCTTGAAATTTCGACCACACCTAAAAAACTAGAATTTGGAATTTCTTAATTTGGAACCCTATAGCCAAATATTTGCCATTGTAAATTTGGCTAAGTTGGTGCTCATTTGGTCAGAATTTTGTAACAAACTTCAAAAATCCATAACTTGGTCCATACGTGGGATATTGTTGTAAAAAAAATTCCTTGGTTTGCTCTAAGTCTCTACCTAATAATGGAGCAAACAAAATAAGGGATACATGGGTAGAATGATACATTTTATTAGTGAAAGTTACAGGTGTAGTGGATGGCCACTAGAACTTAACAAGATTGCCTAATGTGTGGTAGCCAAGATTAAAACTTCTGCTAGTGTTTTCTTTCCTTGCTGCCTGTTGGGTTTCGGTAGCCAAACAGCGCAGCGGAATTTAACCGAAACCCTCCAGAATCCAAGTGAAACGGGGTAAACCGGGTGTTTGAAAATTTTCATACCTAATTTTCAGTTGAGATCTCTCACCCAACTGTAGAGTCGAATCACAAACTTGAACAGTTGACATGTTCAAGCTCTCTATGGTATCCACACGAGCCTCTCAGGATCACCACGCTTCCACCGTGTCCCGGCAGATGCGTTTCTCTTGCGCTCGCAGTGCTAGCTTGTGTCTTCCAAGGAATTGCAAGAGAAGAGTGTGCGGCCATCCTTTTTGGGAGGCTAGGGAAAGGAAACCTGTGAATTTCTCACTAGAAGTTGTATTTATAGTAAGACTCAACTTCCAGGCCTAATGGGTTTCAAAGAGCTAATCCAATTAGGCTTTAACTTTGGGCTTAATAATGGCTCAACTATTGGACCCATTATTAATACGAAATTATTGTGAACCCAAAACCCAAATTATTAGCCCATGCACTCTAATGATCAAAATAGCTCTATGTGTGCGACTCAATAGGCTCTTACCATGTTGGCAATGATCATAAATCACATTTATGATCATAAGCAATGAGCGGTGTCTAGCAACACATCATTGCTACCCAAGTGACAAGATTGTCGATGATTTGACTAAACCTTTATGATCATCCCCGATATACGCCATTGT
>KK903161.1:3784-20359 GCA_000696445.1 Aquilaria agallochum
GAAAATGACATAAAGCAAGGTTAAGCTTGTTAAGTGTGTTTTGTGCCCTTAAGCTCATTTAAGGCCATTTAAGTGGTCAAATCACTTATCCCTCTCTCATTTTCATCCTCCTCTAGCCTAAGAACACAGCCACACTTCCTCCATAGCCACCACATCTTCAAACGTGCAATTGATTTAAATTGAAGGCAAAAGGAAGCAATTGGAAGCTATGTGGTGCTAAGACTTGAGTGCACCTAGGATCAAGCTCCAATTTCAGCATACCCATCAAGGTAAGGGTTCTCTTGCTCTCATGCACTATTTTCTACAATTTTCAAACATCCATGGAGCTATGGCTGAGCTTGGAAGAGAGCCATGAGCTTGATGGACCAAGCTTATTGAGGGGAGTGCACTTATTTAAGGTTTTGTGACCTATTGTCAAATGCACAAAGATGGAAGTGAAATGATGGTTTCTAGAGCCCAAAGTTAGTACTAACTACTGTTAAAATCCTCCTAAGACCAAGCATTAGCTTAAGGAGGGCTTCCATATTGATTTATTTATGTTTATTGCATGTTATATGGACTAATCTATGGTTATTGTTGCTGCCGCATTTCATGTGTTTGTTTGTTGTGAATGGCTGCTGCATTTGGTTGCTATATCTTGTATATATGCATTGTGGTTTTTGTGCTTTAGTGCCTTTGGATGCAGGTTTTGATCATGGTCACATTGCCTATTGAAACCAAGTGTTACCCTTACTAAGTTTCTCAATGAGACTTACTCCCCTCAATTTTGTCATTTCAGGTCCAGCAGAAAGATCACCTTCAAACTAACCTTTGTGGTTTGCGTTTTAATCTTAAATTTTAGGTACACGAACTTCCATATGTATAGTTATGATCTGGAAAGTTTGGTGATTTTAGGAGCACATTTGGTATTTTTAATGGTGGTACTTATTGTGTTGTGCAGCAACTGTCTAGCAACCTGTTTTTGGAGTCCATTGTGTCTCAGGAACTCTTGTAACCTAGGGTTCGTATTTGCTAAGTTAAGGCCATATTGTAGTGCATGTATGCATGTACATGTAGTGTATGTAAAATGAGACAAGTATGTGAACATTTGAGTAATTTTTTGGCCATGTAAGTGATTTGGTGCAAAGCTGCCTACGTATGAATGATGGGCTCCTTACTTGTAAATTCTGTTTTGGCCACATAAAGTTGTTAAAATAAAGGAAATGTAATTCCTATGTGTAATGGAAATATATGGGATAGCCTTGGAGGGTTTTCCCCTTGTGAATGAAGTGTTTGCACACTTATGAAATTTTGTATGGGCAAAATGGTCATAAAGTAACTAGAATTTTTACTTTGCACTTAAAGTTCTATATCTCCCTGTGTAGAAAGAATATTTAAATGAAAGTTTTACCACACCTAGATAACATCTATAGGTTGAACTGAGATTTTTAATTTCTGAATTTGGAGCTCTGTAGCCAAAGATATAATGTTGGAAAATTGGCTAAGTTACTGATCATTTGGTCAGAATTTTGTAACCAACTTCAAAAATCCATAACTTGGTCCATAGGTGAGATATTGATGTAAAAAAAATTCATTGGTTTGCTCTAAGTCTCTAATTGGTAATGGAGTAAAGAAAACAGGGCGCTATGTGGCTAGAATGATACATTTTATTAGTTGAAGTTACAGGTGCAGTAGCTGGTCACTAGAACTTAACAAGATTGCCTACTGTGTGGAAGCCAAAACTAAGACTTGTGCTAGTGTTTTACCTCTTAGCTGCCATAGTGTGCAAAAATGTAAACATGTGTGTTATGGTTAGACCAATATTGATGCGAACCCCAAAGGTATAAAGACCATGAAACATGCCCAAGAAGTTTTTTAAGCCCCACAAGACATCAAAGAGACTAGGTTTGAAGACCCCCACCCCTAATCAACCTGTGACTAGAAACGAGAAGTATAAGAACACGAAGAACACAAGCACACTTGTGCACCAAGGTAGTCCACAAAGAACCAAAGAGAAATTCTCTCCAAAGTAGCAATATTATTTCATGTCAAGGCTGTTACTTTACAACCAGAATATGTGTCTATTTATAGGTCTAAACTAGGGTAAAAACTCAGCAAAATTCACAGCCCAAGTCACCTAGGAAACCTAGATACAAAAGACTTAGGAAAACCTAGTCAAACTAGGATTCCTACACACTTTTAACACATTTTTAAGGTGTGCAGCGAATTCCATTTATCCTAATTAACCTAAATCACTTCCATGGCCTAAATAACATTCTAAAGAATGTAAATAAACAGGAAAATAAAATAAAATACATTACAAAACAAGATTGGCCATAAAAACCCTAAAATAATCTTCTCGGGTGGTTCTTGCTTGTGTCTTTAACTTCAAGCTGAAATTCAAACTTGATGCAGCCATGATTTCACAAAATGCAAACCATAAAAATTGTATATCTCTTTCTTATCTTTTAAATGACACCTGAACCACACAAAACGGACATCTGAATCGAAAGATATGCCCAAAATACTGCAACTACTTCTGAACCAGCGATAACTCACAAATCGTGACTTTGAAGCTAAATTGAACTGGGTTTCATAGTCTTCATATGATTTGTAGCTCCATAAGTTAGCTTTCCAATGAATCAAGAATCACTCAATTCTGATCTGGTTAGCTTAAGATATGATTTTTCTACCAGAACATCGCCAATGTATCAACATCCAAGCTTGGCCGCCATCTCCATATGATTCCTTAGATGATCCAGCAGCTCATTGCGAAATTCCATGTCCATTCTCCATGAAGAAGCTTGAAACAAATGCTTGTAGTGCACTTGAGAGCTCCTTAGCTTTCTTCCTTGTCATTGGTCCATTAGAAACCTTCAATGGGTCCTTGTCTTCCTTGGTTGTGCCTTCTTTGATAATATCAAATATGCATGTATTTACATATTGCTCAAGAGGGTCACTTGAGTATGTACACTGGGGGTGTTGTTCTAATGACCTACAAGACACACCAAACCTGGGAGTTTAAATGCATAGTTTCGGCACCATAACTAGACTACCCCGGAGTGGGTAACAATTCAAATGAGGTTACCGTCTTCAGGGCTTAGTTGAAGGTGGGACTTTGGTACTCCCCTCCGAAGATGATTTGCGACTTTTGCCAATTTCATGGCATAGCCATCAACCAACTTCCCCCGAACTCCTACTCCTACTTTAACACTTTTCTTTGTATGTGTGGGGTCTTTGTCATAGAGCCCTACTTTATTTTTTCATGCAATACTACAAACTCCAACCCATTCTGAAGGGCAGGTTTTAATTTTTGCTCCCTCGAGGATCTGGGAGCAAGAAATATACATTCACCTTCGAAACAAAGGATAGTTGGCGAGGGTGGCAGAAGAAGTTCTTTTTTTTGAAAATGGATAAGCAGTGGAAGAACATGCCGACCAAATGGGCTTCAGGGACTACTGATATTGATATAGCAGACCTAAGGAATCTCTTAACCTTAGAGCTAGAGTCCCAGTTTGAAGAGTTTGACAACCGCATTCGGTCTATCGTGAATTGGGATCCCGAGGTCCATCGACATTCTCTATACCCCTTACCCATCAGATGGAGTTTCATGATTGAAGAGGTCCTTTAGGAGCTTGGGGTACTTAAGAAACACATTACCGACGAAGGTATGCCGAAGCCCTTGGTTGATGGGAGGAATACGTGGTTGGTGAACCTCCTTTGGGGAGAACTTACGTATTCAGCATTGAAAGAAAGTAAACTCCTTTGCAATTTTGTTACTTATTCCTTTTTGTACTTACACTGATGTTCTTCTTTTTATAGAGATGGGTGATAAATCTGCTACTTTCTACAAGAGTCTTTTCCTCAGCCAGGCCAAGAAGGGGGAGCAGTAAAAGAAGAAGGTGCCGAAGAGGAAGAAGGCCCTGGCTATACCGTCTTCGGTGTCAATGTCAATGAAGGCCAAGGAGGACTCCCTTCCACCTCCACCCAAAGGGGAAGTAGAGGTGCTTGGCCAAAATCCCGTTCGTGTAGACCCATCTTTGGAACCGGCCATCTGTTCAACCCCTCTCAGTCCCAATGCAGCTATCGAGACGTTGTTGGCTTCGGTCGAAGAGCTTTTGGTCGAAGAACTAGAGGAGCGCCGAAAGAAAAGGGGCAAAGGTGTTCCCCCCGAGGTCCTAGATGTTAGTGACTCCGAGGGGATGATGCCGAACTACGCCCAAGTTTGTCCCTTAGACATTCATCTATGAGTTTGGGAATTTTTGGTATTTTAGACCTTGTAGACGAATAGCTAAGGGATAATGCTTTAATGGAACATTGCATGACATTGCAAGCGAAAGAGCATAGGCTCCGTGGGTGGAGGACCAAGCTTGGAAAAGGGTCGTTCAGGACTCAAAAAACCCAAAGGACAAAGTTCCAAGGAAGCCCTTCTAGACTTTTACGGAGGACTTGGACTTGTACTCTAAGGATAGCCTAAAGATGGCCCCTCAGATGGTGGGGGCATATGACTAATGCTGCCTTCCAATCCCTGACGGAAGAGTGCCCCAATGAGGAAGTCCTCACCGCAAGGATGAGTGAACACGCAACCCAGGTAAACCTTAACCCTTTAAGACTTAGAAAAATTCTGAGCTTTTGTTGCTTTTTGACCCTTATTTAGAATCCTCCTCTTTTGCAGCTGTTGGCATACAGCGGGTATCTTCGGGCTTGGACAGCCAAGCAATCTTCGGTCTGAAGGCAGTCGGAGGAAAGCTTAGCCAAGGCCAAGGAACTTTTTGCTAGCTTAGTCGTCAAGTACAGTGAGCTTAATAAATTGTGAAGGAGGACTTGGCCAGCCTTTGGTAAGAGGTGCTGAAAAGCCAAAATGAGCTATTGGAAGAATTTTCTTCCAAGGTGACGGACCTTGGCTCGAGGGTAATGGCCCTTACTTTGGCGAATGAAGCCTTCCAAAAGGACAAGGAGGAAGCCATTGCCAACCTTACAAAGACGCTGGGGCTCAATGTCGAATTCTTAGCCGAGATCGATCAGCTGAAGAAGAAGAAGAAAAAGAAGAAAAAGAAGCTTAAGAAGGAGGTGGAGGTGCTGAAGAAGGAGTTGGTGGACTTGAAAGCTAAAAAGGTGAAGTCGGACAAGACGACTAAGTCCTCCTACCAAGATGGATTCTGCCTTGCCCATCACCAGGTCTTTTCCAAGCATCTTAACTTGGACCTCTCCTTCATTCGGGTGTTCGAAATTCCCAAAGGACCAATTTCAAAATGGTCGAGAGTAGAATATCTCGACCTTCCCATTCTTCCTCCTTTGGCTAATAAAGCTGATGCCAACAAAGATGATGCCGAAGGTGACTCCACCAAAGATGCTAAGGGGGCCGAAGATGGTTAGGACAACCAATAGACTCCCTTTTTTTTGTACTTTGTACTTTGTAATTTTGAAATGAAATGAAATTCTATCTTGCTTTGAAATTTTGGCTAAGTCCTTGATTGGTATGACTTCAGACATTATCTTTGTCCTTCGGCATTTAACCATCTTCGGCAATGAGTCCTCTCATCCTTTAAGGGTTTACAACCTTAGTATTTTTAAAGGTTTTACAACCATTTTTGGTCAACCTTCTTTGGAAGACTTGTCCTTCAAAAATAGTTAAGCACTTTTGGGACCAACCATGTTCGGTCGACCACCTTCGGTGAAACTTTAATTTTGTGAAAAATAGTTCAGTACCTTTGGGACCAACCATGTTTGGTCGATCACCTTTGGCAAAAATTTTACAATTTCACTCATGCACTTTCGAAAATAACCATATTCAGTTTGCTTCCCTCAGTACCAACCATATTCGGTTGATAACCTTTGGTAAAATACTACTTATCCACCTTCGAAAACAACCATATTCAGTTTGTCTCCCTCGGAATCAACCATGTTTGGTCGATAACCTTTGGTCAAATATTGTACAGTATTACTTATGCACCTTTAGAAGCAACCACATTCGGTTTGCCACCTTCGGCGTCGTTTGCACAATTTTACTCTTGGAAATTTTTCTAAGTGTAGAATTTCTTGAAAGAGTCTGAATGCCATGTATTTTTCAATTCTCCACCCTCGGTATCACCAAGCTTGTAGACTCTAGGCCAAACTTCCTTGAGGACCAAATAAGGTCCGTCCTAATTTGCCCGACGTACTCCATAAGATGCTCTTTGGGCTTCAAATTCAGCCTTTTAGGGAATGAGGTCCCCCTTCTTAATTCCTTTATGCTTGACATGCAAGTTTGAAGCAATGGCTACTCTCTGCTATCAAGCTCTTCTTTTGAGCTCGGCCATCTCTCTATGCTCGTCAATCAGATCCAACCTAGTTCTTAAACTGAGGTTGTTCCCTTCTTCATCAAACACCTGTATCCTTACTGATGGCTGTATGACCTCGACAGGGATAATGGCCTCAGTGCTAAAAGATGAGTGAGTGTCATGCCCCTTCCTTACATAGGCGTGAGGCTATAAGACAAAGAAAAGAGATTATTTAAAATTTGCAAGGAAAATAAGGTGATGGGCAGAACATTGAAACAAAGGGGCTTTTGTAAGAAAAGTTACATCAGTTGGTTGAATTACAAGAAAGAGAAGACCTTGTGGCCAGACCTATAAAGTCAAGGACTTATTTGGCAAGGAGGTTAATTGATGGTTGGTTTGACTGAGTTGCTCAAGAATGGGGCATTGTGGATTACTTGATAAGCCTAGTTAACAAGATTGCCCAAGAATAGAACCTTAGGGGATTTACTTGACAAGTATGACGAGAATATCAATTGATTTCATTTAAGGGCCCAAATGACCAAAAGTGAGGCTTGAGGTTTTAATTGGCATAAATCAAGAAGAAAATGGGTCAACTTGAGATTTGAACCCCAATTGGCGTACAAACAGTTTTGCATTGTCGGGTACTTCAAAAATCGCTCCAGAACTGAGTTCTTCTTCATTCTAAAAAATTTCCAAGCCTGGTTTTGACCAAGAGAAGTAGAAAACACAAAGAAGTAGAGCAATAATGGCAAATTGGCTGGGAATCAAAATTTGCATTGTCTTGATTATTTGGGTAAGATGAAGTTTGCATGTCAAGTAACGTAATTGGAGCCCTAAGTCAACAATCTCTGGTTTTCTTAATTTTAAAGAGATTGAAGCTGCATGTTTCGAATTTGATTGTTCGAACAAAGTCTGGAAGTGTTGTTGTTACTGCTCTATGTCTTGGCTGGTTCTGGCATGCTAATGCCGACTTATCAAGCTGGGTTAAGAGCTCAAATTTTTCATGAAGAAAGAGCTATTTGGCAAGTAAAAGAAGGCTGGAATTTTTTTGGAATAGTGTACATTTGCCATGCAACTCGAGAATGGTATAGAGGTAAAGGACAATTCTACAAACTCAAAGTCAGATTCTATTTATGCTTGCATTGTTGGAATTCTTGAAAGTTGCTGGATATGAAGGTTGCTGGATAACTCAGGATACATTGGCACGGCTGAATGGATTTATGTAAGGGGGCAAAAGTCCTAGGCCGAAAGGCTGTATGAGAAAGCGAACTGATTATATGAAATTATGGGGCTAAAGACATCCAGGATGTCTATGTTATGTTATATTGTAGCTAGAATATATTGGAAGCAAACACTAGGGTCTTGTTCTGGGTGTGGCCAGCCTTTACAAAGACCTGAAGCTCTATGTGTCCTAAACCAAAAATCTGAAACTTAATAAGGCCTAATATGAAAACCTGAACCTATGAGTATGGATGCTTGCTAGCCCCAAGGTTGTTTACTTAGCTAGTGCTGTGGTAAGTGCGTTATGTGCTTCTGTGCTTGGAATGCATGTGCTGACCATTTATATTTTCTATATTTATTTTTGTATATATATATATTGCCCTGCATTTCTATGTTTTCTTTTGGTTGCAGGTAATTGAGCTAAATGTTGAGGCAATGTTGCCATTAAATTGAAATTTTGGCTTTGTGTATGTTAATGCCCTTACTAAGGTTAACAAGCAACTCATCCCCCTTACAAGTACAATGTTGTAGATTAAAAAGAGCTGCGGTGATCAGGCCAACTTGGAGCTACAGAAGCAGGGTCTCTCTCTCGGCTGTAAGCTAGAAGACCAAGTCTTGGATCCTACTATACTTCATGTATCATATTTGATACTTAAGATATAAAGCTGTAGGCTGTAAAGTTGTTGTATTGAATCCAAACACTTGATCAGTATTTCAATGAAATAAAAGGGTGATTCCCAATTGTATTTCATATATTTTTTTATCATTAATTTTGATCAAGTTTCGATTCAAGACGTCATGTCCCAAACTGCCTAGCTGTATTAGATTGCTCATAGACCATGTGAATGCATAGAACAGGGGCAATTTAGGCCATAAAAATGAGAAGGGTGCCTCACCCGTGGCCCTTCTGGGAGTTGTTCGATAACTCAAAACCACACTCAGAAGTTCTCCTAGCCATTTTCCCTTTGCTTCCTTCAACCTCTTTTTAAGACCATCTTTTATCGTTCTGTTGGACACTTCAACTTGTCCATTTCTCTGAGGATGGACAACCGGGGTGAAGTGCAATTTTGTCCCAAGGTCGGCTATGAATTCCTAGAAACCTTTGTCGGTGAACTAGGAACCATTATCAACTACTATCACCCCCGGTACACCGAATCTGCATATGATGTTCTTCCAGAAAAATATTTGTTTGTCCTTCACCAATATTGCTGCTGAAGGCTCAACCTCAATCCATTTGGTAAAATAGTCTACTGCAACTATGCAGAACTTCACTCCTCCTAGAGCTGTTGGGAGAGGCCCAATGAGGTCAATGCCCCAGACTGCGAAGGGACAAGGATAGTTCGTCGAAGTTATCACTTCCAATGGTAGTCTCTGGATGGGAGCGTGTCTCTGGCGTTTGTCGCATTTCTAGACAAATTGCCTCGCATCCTTCCTCAAGCTAGGCCAGAAATATCCTTGGCGGAGTAGTACCCTGGCAAGTACATCAGTTCATATGTGAGAACTACAGGCCCCCTCATGGACTTCTTTGAGGACCTCTGTAACGGACTTGCATACCCTTGTCAATACAACTCTTCTCCAATCAGGAAGTATCTTCCTGAGCACTTTCGCACTTTCGCAGCTTTAAGAGGATCTTCAGGAAGTTCCGAAGTTGTGCGGTATTTCTTGATAGGATCTTTCCACCCTATACTTGAGGTTGCTATGCACATTATCGATATGCTTGGTTGATACAGTACTTCAGTGGACTCCTGTGATTTGGCCAAAGTATCTACTTCCATATTATCTTATTGCGGTATGTTTTCTATATGTACCATGTCGAACTCCTGGAAGAGCTTCTTCATGAGATCATGGTACTTTGCCAAGTTTGGGTCCTTTGTCCCATAGTCCCCTGCCATCTGTCAGACCACTAGTTAGGAATCATTATGGGCCTTCAGATTCCTCACACCTACCCTTTTTACCAGTCATAAGCCTGCTATAAGGGCTTTATATTTGGCAACATTGTTGGTGACATTGAATCCAAATTTGATGGCCTTCATAGCTTTCATCCCTTCATGTCTGCAGAGTATTACTCTAGCTCCCTGGTGTTCGGATCCTGAGGCACCATCAACGAATAATGTCCATTCAGGCTCATCATTTCTAAAGTCTTCTGGACTACCTTCAGTTTTAGGTACCTCGGCGATAAAGTCTACCAGTGCTTGGGCTTTTATTACCTTTCTTGGCTCATAGGTGATGTCATATTCATGGAGTTCGATGCACAACTTTGATAACCTTATCGAATGGTCTACCTTCTTCATGACATCCCGAAAAGGTAGGTTACTATGAACAATGATAGGGTGCCCTTGCAAGTAAGGTCACAGCCTTCTACTTGCTAGTACTAAGGCATATATGGCCTTCTGTAGGAGAGGGTACCTAACTTCAGCACCATGCAGGGACTTACTCACATAGTATATTGGCCATTGCTTTCCTCACTCTTCTTTTACAAGCACTGAACTTATTGCCTTTTCGGTGACAATGAGGTAGAAGATGAGGGGTTCTCCTTCCCGCGGCTGCTTGAGTGTCGGCAAACAGGTTACGTAGCTTTTGAGCTCCACCCAAGCCTTTCGATAATCTTCGTTCCAAGGGTGTTCTTCGGGAATGAAGTTACCTTCATTTTTTGCTGCCTTGGTAAGCACTTTAAAGAATGGTCGGCATCAGTCCCCATATCTGGAGATGAATCTACTAACGGCCATGATTCTCCCCGTAAGCCTTTGTACATCCTTGGTCATTGTAGGAGTTTCAAATCCTAGTAGGGCCTTAACCTTCTCTAGGTTGGCATCGATACCTCTTTTGGATACCATAAACCCAAGGAATTTGCCAACTGATGCCTTGCAGCATCGTTGTTGTGTGACATGGTGAGCCTGGAGCTAAGACTGCCGGTGAGAAAATGCCTGGGTGAGGATGGTCCGGTGGAAGGAGGACTGCAAAGACTCAGAAAAAACAAGGATTAGGAGGTCCCCGACGTGTTTTTTCGGGGAGGAGCCTCCGATGCCCAAGTTAGTGTTTTGGAATTGGAGAATGAGTAATGAGTAAAGAGATTTTCCCTTTGGAGTCCAATACCTTTACCTGGGGTGCTTACCGAATATTTATAGGGAGGTGAACAATAGGAGTTTGTTTGACGTGGCCAGCCCAGATCATGACATGTGTTCGGCCAGATGTGATCCATACCTTCGTGAAAAAGGGGAACATTTAGCCGACCGCAGGCCACCTGGCCAGGAGCCTAGGCTGCTCGAGGGCAGCGTGTCGGGGATGTGTTGAGGCTCCTTAATTGTTTCTGCCGTACTCCCGAGGTCCCCTCGGTGGAAGACAGCTCTTCGAAGCAGGAGAACTACCTCCCGAGATCACTTCAGTAATCCATGAATAACCTCATCGAGGGAGGTCCCGTTCGAGGATGTTCTTCCTTCCCAAAGGTGGTTCGGTCATCTTACGGAGGGTGAGGATGGACCATTTTCCCGAGGTTGGTACTGTCATCTCCAGGGATGGTGAAGAATTACCAAGGTCGGATGTGAGAGTGGCCGGACATCCTTCTTTCCAAAGTTAGTGCTTTTCCTTCCGAGGGTGGTGCCTTACCCAAGCCTACGGGTTTGAAAGGTGATAGGCACTTCGGCTATCACATGCCCCCCTTGAAAAGTCGAAGCGGAGACTTTAGCTCTAGTCTCCCGGAAGAGGTTTTGCGAAACTCTGAGTCGGGACAATGCTCAAGGAGGCATTTCATCATCGGAAGGTGTCCCTTCCTGGTTGAGGTATCATCACCTGGTTCTTCGGTGACCTAGGGGTGCGTACTCCCTTTATTTTTACTTTTTCTGCTACAATTTAGTGAACCATCTCGTCTCATGACTAGGCGTGTCAGTTATAGATGGGCATGCCTGGGTTTTCGCGATGTCAGGGGGCATGCCCTAGTTCCTCGCATTGGATAACATGTGGCCGTTGATGGATGGTGAATAGTTACATCGGTTACGTTAATTGCATCTCTTCGCCTTTGAGGGGCAATAATGATGACGTTTCGCTTGTCCTCTTCGATCTATATAAGCACCTCTCGCCTCATTTTTTCATACTCTTCTCTTTTGCTCTGATCTATTCTAGAGCTTTCTTTCATCTTTTTCCTTCTTTCAGCAGCGGTTCTAGCGACGGAGCGATTTCTGGCAACCTTTCACGACGGCGTCCAGGAATCCAGATTTCGGAAAAAGTTTCGGTGGGTCTTTCCTTCTATAGCTCTTCCTTTCTACCGAGGTTGTTTAGGTTTTGTTTTTCCGAAGTCCTTCGATCCTCTTCCTTCATTTTCCCTGAGGTCGCTCTTCTTCTTCTTTTTTAAGAGATGTCAAATCCAATTCTGTTGATGTCCCTTCGTCCCCTCGCAGAAAGCTTTTTCCCTCTCAAGTCTCATCCATGCTGTACCACTTCGGAGAAGATGACAAAGTGGATGGCCAAATTCTACCTTCCTTCTTACGTCATCCCGAGGTTGCCTTTCCCAAGCTCGTGTGGTTTTATGGCCCATTGAGGTGAAATCACTGTTTACCGGGCTCAGTTGAAACTAGTCTTCGGTATCCTCCCCATCGGATGATATGCGAGTTCTGCAAGTTTCACGGGATTGCCGTGAACCAGCTCCCTCCTAATTTCTATTCTTACTTCAATTTCTTCCTTTGCATGTGTAGGGGTTTTTAAGATAAACCCCCACTTCCATTTCTTTATGCAATACTACAAAGTCCACCTGGTCCCGAAGGGTGAGTTTTACTTCCTGCTTCCTCGAGGGTCCGGGAGCAAAAAAATCACCTTTACCTTCGACAATAAGGATAGCTGGCGGGGGTGGTAGAAGAATTTTTTCTTCCTATCAGTTCCCGAATTCTGGCACTACGTACCGATGAGATGGGCTTCGGGGACACCGAAGATCGATGTCGTCGACCCTTGAAAGCTTCTGACCACTGGGTTGTCCGCCGAGTTTGACGAGTTCGACCGGCGAATTCGGACAGTTGCGGATTGGGATCCTGAGGCTCCTCCGTGTTCTCTGTACCCCTTTCCCATTAAGTGGGACCTCATGACCGAAGAGGTCCTTCGGGAACTGGGGGTAGTGAATGCACACAAGTCAGACCCGAACATGCCCGTGCCTGTTCTCCCAGGAAAAATGGCATGGATAGTGATGCTTCTTCGGGCTGAGATCTTGTATGAGGCTTTTGCCGAGAGTAAGTCATCTTCCAGGATTCGCTATCTGTTTCCTCTTTTGACTTACACTAATGTTTTTTCCTTTTGCAGAGATAGGCGATCAGTCTGCTGATTTTTACAAGTCCGTCTTTCTCGGTCAGGCTGAGAAGGGGGAGCAGACGCGCAAGAAGACAGCTGCGAAGAGGAAGAAGACAACTGGTGGGCCGTCTAAGGCTAAAAAAGCCAAGGCGGATGTCCTCCCTCCCCCTGAGGACGTTGTCGAGGTGCAGGATAGGTCGCCTGCCCGTTCTCCTGCCCTCGTTGACCCTCCTTTGGTCTCTGCCACTCTCAGGGCAACTCTATGTCCGGTCCTTGCTGCTGAGACTTCAGTCAAGCATACGTCAACTCGAAAGCTCGAAGAGAGCAGGAGGAGAAAAGGCAAGAATATTCCCAGCGAAGTCCAGGAAGTGGACAAGCCTGAGGACGACATGGCCGAAGTTCCACCAAGTTGGTTCCTTAGCCGTTCTTCTACGAATCTTAGTATTTTCCGTATCTATGATTTTTTAGATGAATGGCTAAGGGATGATGTACTGACAGAACTTTGGCGTGATCTTGCAGAGGATGTGACTCATGCTCCCTGGTCGGAGGCTTTTGCCTAAAGAAGGGCTCTTCGGGATAGGCGTATCCCGAAGGATAAAGTGCCAAGGGAGCCGTTCTTGACTTTCACGGAGGACATGAATTTGTTCTCCGAGGACAGCCAGTTAATGGCTCCCCAAATGGCGATAGGCGTGCTGACGAATGCCACCATCTAGTCGCTCATCGATGAATGCCCAAATGAGGAGATCCTTGGGGCGAGGATGACCGAACATGCCGCCCAGGTAGGTTTTTCTTCTTTCCTTAGAAAAATTTCCCTTTGAGTTTATGTTGCTTCTTGACCCTTATTCGTGGCCTTCTTTTCTGTAGCTCTTGGCGTACAGCGAGTACTTGCGCTCCTGTGCAGCGAAGCAGGTTGAGGCTCGCTCTCGGTCTGAGGATTCTCTCAAAAAGGCGAAGGACTTTTGTGCCAGATACGTCCTCAAGTATGGCGAGCAGAACAAAATTGTGCAGGAGGACGTAGTGAATCTTCGGGCCGAGCTTCGGGACAGCAAGAAGGAGCTCCTCCTTGACTTTTCAGCGAAGGTTGATGACCTCGGCTCAAAGTGCACTGTTCTCTCCTCGGAGAATGAAGCCCTTCAAAAGGAAAAGGCAGAAGATACTGAGAACCTTACGAAAGCGCTCGCACCGAACGCCGATCTCCAGGCCAAAGTTGAGTTGTCGAGGAAGGGGGCCAAGAGCAAGAAGAAGAAAAAGCTGGAAAAGGAGGTTGTCGAGCTTACGGTCGAGCTGGCAGCACTGAGTGCCGAGAAGGACCAGTCAGACCAAATGACGAAAGTGTCCTATCAGGACTGCTTTTGTTTGGCGCGACATCAGGTTCTCTCTCGGTTCCCCGAGCTCGACCTCTCCTTCCTGTCCGCTCTGGATTTTCCCAAGGACCCCAGGTGGACATAATCGAAGCTAGAGTTCCTCAACCTTCCTTCTGCTGCACCTGTACCCCTGGATGAGCCTATCCGAGAAGATGCCGACGCCAAAGAGACATAGGACGCCCCTGCTCAGCAATAGACTTTTTTCTTCTTTCTCTTGTAACCTTGCTCTTTGTAATAAAACTCTTTCTTTCAAAGTTTGGCTAAGTCCCCAAAAATTTTTCATCTCCCAGGGTTGTTTTGACCACTTTCAGTCTGGGACCCTTAGCAAGATACTTTTTGAACTTCTTATCGGCCATCTACAGGACAATGCTAACTTCAGCGAATTCCTTACGTTAACAATCGACCTCCTTTTAGCAAACGTGTTCGGTCGAGGCGTCCTTCAGGAAAAATGACCCAATCGACCTTAATAAGAATGCAATTTTCAAGTGCGTACTTGCTTCTTGTTTGGTAAGGTTCCTTAGGTGGAATTGTCCTTTCCCAAAAATTTTCTGTACTTAGAAAAATTTCTAATTGTACAATTTTCAGACAAATTTTTAAGCATAAAACTTCTTCAAGGCATCCGAGTGACAAGTATTTTTCAGCTTTCCACCTTTAGGATCGCCGAGCCTGTAGACTCATTTCCGAACTTCATCCAGGACCAGATAAGGTCCCTCCCAATTAGCTCAAAGTACTCCGTGAGACGGTCTTCAGGGTTCAAACTCAACTTTTCGAAGAACGAGGTCTCCTTTTTTGATTTCTTTTTTCTTGATGCGTAAGTTCGCGGCCATAGCTGCTCTTTGCTGGAAGGCCTTTCTCCTAAGCTTGGCCACTTTTCTGTGTTCATCAGTTAGGTCAAGTTTAGTTCTCAACCCGAGGTCATTCCCTTCTTTGTTGAACACTTATACCCTGACCGATGGCTGGACTACCTCGATAGGGATAATGGCCTCTGTACCGAAGACAAGTGAAAAAGGCATCTTACCTGTGGCTCTTCGGGGTGTTGTCTGGTAGCTCCATAGCACACTAGGGAATTCCTCTGGCCACTTTCCCTTTGCCTCCCCCAACCGCTTTTTCAGGCCATCTTTTATGGTTCTGTTAGATACTTCTACCTGTCCATTGCTCTGAGGATGGGCTACCGGGACGAAGTGTAGCTTAATACTGAGGTCAATCACGAATTCTTGGAACCCCTTGTCCGTAAACTGGGTGCCATTGTCAGCCATTATTACCCTTGGTATACCAAATCGGCATATGATGTTCTTCCAGACAAATCTTTGTATTTCTTTTGCCAAAATTGTTGCCAAGGGCCCTACCTCGACCCATTTAATGAAGTAATCTACTGCAATTGAACAGACCTTTACTCCTCCAGGTGCAGTTGGGAGCGGCCCGATGAGATCAATGCCCCATACTGCAAATGGACAGGGATAATTGGCCGAGGTTATTAGTTCCGAGGGTAACCTCTGGACGTTGGCGTGTCTCTGGCACTTGTTACATTTCTGGACAAATTGCCTTGCGTCTTTCTTTAGCGTAGGCCAGAAGTAACCTTGGCGAAGTATCACTCCGGCGAAGGCGTCCATCCCTATGTGGGAACCACAGGCCCTATTGTGTACTTCTTCGAGGACTGTTCTGACATCCTCTTCTTTTACGCACCTCTGCAGGGGACTTGCATATCCTTGTCTGTACAGTTCCTCCCCTATGAGGAAGTATCTGCCGAAGCGCTTTCGCACCTTTGCAGCCTGGGTCGGGTCTTTGGGTAGTACTGAAGTTGTCAGATATTTTTTTATGGAGTCTTGCCATCCTGCTTCCAAGGTTGCTATGGACATTTACTCCGTGCTAGGTAGTTTTAGCACCTCGGTGGGTTCCTTGGATTTGGCCAAGGTATCAGCTTGAACGTTATCTCTTCGGGGCACATTTTCTATCTGTACCAAATCGAACTCCTTAATGACCTCCATGACGAGGTCATGGTATTTTGCCAAGGTTGGATCCTTTGCAGCGTAATCCCCTTTCATCTGCTGGACTGCTAGTTGCGAGTAGCTGTAGGCTTCAAGGTTTCTTACACCGACTCTTTTGGCTAGTTTTAGTCCTGCTATGAGGGCTTCATATTCGGCGATGTTATTGCTGACATCAAAACCGAATTTGATGGCTTTGGTGGCTTCCATGCCCTCGGGTCCCCCGAAGGACCACGCCAGCGCCTTGGTGTTCGGCAGCTGAGGCTCCATCGACGAAGAGTTTCCACTCGGGTTCAATCCTTATCGAATCTTTCGAGGTGACTTCAGCATCCTCGATTCCCGGGATTTCGATGACAAAGTCAGCCAATGCTTGGACCTTTATTGCCCTTCTTGGCTCAAATGTGATGCCATATTCTTCGAGCTCGATACACCATTTTGACAACCTTCCCGAATGCTCTACCTTTTTCATTATGTCACGTAGAGGTAAGTTGTTTCGGACGA
>KK903161.1:25738-39567 GCA_000696445.1 Aquilaria agallochum
TAAGTCTCTACTTCATAATGGAGCAAAGAAAACATGGGGGTATGAGGCTAGAATGATACGGTGTATTAGTGGAAGTTACAGGTGCAGTAGCTGGCCACTAGAACTTAACAAGATTGCCTAATTTGTGGAAGCCAAAACTAAGACTTGTGCTAGTGTTTTCCTCCTTAGCTGCCATAGTGTGCACAAATGTAAATATGTGTGTTATGGTTAGACCAATATGAATGTATTTACATAGTGCTCAAGAGGGTCACTTGAGTATGTACACTAGGGGTGTTGTTCTGATGACCTACAGGACACACCCAACCTGGGAGTTTAAATGCACAGATTTGGCACCATAACTGGACTACCCCGGAGTGGGTAACACCTTCAGCCCAGTGGAGGCTGGGGCCACCTTTGGTCAAGCTGCCGAGTCATTTCGGTAACGATGGAGCGCTGGAAGTGTCGCAAGAAGCTCATCGTTACTGTAAGGGGGCGATCATCTTCCGGCGTAAAAGTCTCTGCAGTGGGCAGCTGGGTTGCCAGCTGAGCCTCCAGCGCGGAGGTGGACTTCGGGAGTCCCTTGTCCTTTGAGCGCCGAGTCTCCATAACGGCGACCTGGGAGAGGGTTCCCACAGACGGCGCCAAATGATGCCCTGCTGCATCGTCGTTGTGTGACATGATGAGCCTGGAGCTAAGAATGCCAGTGAGAAAAATGCTTGGGCGAGGATGGTCCGATGGGAGGAGGACTGCAAAGACTCAGAAAAAACAAGGGTTAGGAGGTCCCCGGGGTGTTTTTCCGGGGAGGAACCTCTGATGCCCAAGTCGGTGTTTTGGAATTGGAGAATGAGTAATGAGTAGAGAGATTTTCCCTTTGGAGTCCAATACCTTTACCTGGGGTGCTTACCGAATATTTATAGGGAGGTGAACAGTAGGAGTTCGTTTGACGTGGCCGGCCTGGATCATGACACGTGTTCGGCCAGATGCAATCCGTACCTTCAGGGAGAAGGGGAACATTTAGCCAGCCGCAGCCTGCCTGTCCAGGAGCCTAGGCCGCGCGAGGGTGGCGTGTCAGAGCGTGTCTGAGGGCGGCGTCTCGGGGATGTGTCAGAGGCTCCTTAATTGTTTCTGTCATACTCCCGAGGTCCCTTCGGTGGAAGACAGCTCTTCGTAGTAGGAGAACTACCTCCCGAGATCACTTCAGTAATCCAGGAATACCCTCGTCGAGGGAGGTCCCATTCGAGGATGTTCTTCCTTGCTGAAGGTGGTTTGGTCATCTTACTGAGGGTGATGATGGACCGTTTTCCCGAGGTTGGTACTGTCGTCTCTAGGGATGGTGAAGAATTACCGAGGTCGGATGTGAGAAGGGCCGGACATCTTTCTTTCCGAAGTTAGTGTTTTTCCTTCCGAGGGTGGTGCCTTACCCAAGCCTACGGGTTTGAAAGGTGATAGGCACTTCGGCTATCACCAACCGTTACCCCAAACACACATTTCTCGGGGTTAAGACGGATCCCAAATTTCCGAAGTTGGCGGAATGTTTCTTCCAAGTCTATGATATGACTGCCAGGCTGTTTGCTCTTGACTATCATATCATCGACATATACATCCATATTTCTCCCATGTTGGGAGCTGAATACCTTGTTCATCAGCCTTTGGTACGTTGCTCCCGCATTTTTAAGGCTAAAGGGCATTCTCATGTAGCAGTAGGTACTGACTTCAGTTATGAAGGCAGTTTTTTCCTCATTTTCGGGATTCATCCGAATTTGGTGCTATCCGCTGAAGGCATCAAGGAAGCTAAGCAGGCCGTATTCGGCAATGGAGTCTACCAATTGGTCTATTGGTGGCAAAGGGTAGGAGTCCTTCGGGCAGGCATCGTTTATGTTCTGGAAGTCAATACACATTTAGAGTTTATCGCTCCCCTCCTTTGTCACAACAACTACGTTGCTTAACCATTCAGGGTACTTGACCTTCCTTATTATTCCTGCCTTTATTAGGCATTGGACTTCGGTTTTAATGAAGTTGTTCTTATGCGCCGAGAGGCTTCATTTTTTCTGCCGAATAGGCTTCACCTTCGGACATGCTTTAAGACAATGTTGGATTATAGCCGGGTCCACCCCTGGCATATAACTCAGAGAGTAAGCAAACAGATCTTTGTTCATTAACAGAAGGGATACAAGCTTTTCCTTGTCACCTTTGGCCAGTTTTTTCCCCACTCGGGTACTTCCGCTTGGGACAAGCTCTACATCCTCTATTTCTATTTTCTCCAAGTCACTTTCTTTTCCTATTACCTCTTCAATGACCATGCTCTTTTCCACCGAAGTCTGTGCGTAAACTTTCATTGGGCTTTGTCTTGCCTTCACAAAGACTTTCCTTACTTCGGCCTGATCAATGAATATTTCCGCATCCCCTTCCTTTGTGCCGAAGGTGACCGTAAGGTACTTCACATCTGGGTGAATGTGGAGATTTCATTGTGTCTGCCTTCCAAGGATGGCGTTGTACGAAGAAAGGACAACTATGACATGAACCTCACCATTGTGCAGCCAAATAGCTCTTCCTTGTTCTGAACCGAAGTTCCCTTTACCATCAAAGGTAGATCAATCCACCCGAGTATACGAAGTTCGAAGGGACCTATCCCGAAGGTAAGGGAGGTAACGGGTTTAAGATCAATCTTAGAGATTCCCAAGTTTGGCAAAAAGTGGAAGAATAGAACGTCGGCATTGGAGCCATCATCGATGAGCACTCTTTTAACATCCCAGTTCCCTATCATTGCCATGATTAGGAAGGGGTCATCATGAGGGAACTTCACGATGGACCCATCTTTCTAAACAAGCTTGTTCGATGGGTTTCCGAACTCCATCATCGAGATTTCCCATACTTTCCTTTTTTCTTGGCCGAGGATATCCTAATGGTGATTCTTTTGATCACTCCCGCCAGAGGTGGTCGATGCTTTCTGGCACTTCGGTTCCAACATTGGTAAGAGTCGTAGTCTTCATCTTCTCCTTTCTTCCCTTCTTCCTTTCTTCCTTTGGGGGACGGCATCCGCAAGTAGTGACAAAGTTGCCCCTGCTTGATTAAAGATTCAATGTACTTTCTCAGCTAGAAGCAGTCCTCGGTGTCATGCTCGTGGTCTTGGTGGAACTGGCAAAACATTTTCATGTTCTTTTTGTTGTCTAAGGTCATGGCCTTCCGTCTCTAAATCAAAGGTCCTTGTCTCTCCAAGGCCATCAATATGTTCATCCTTGTGGTGTTCAAGGGAGTGAACGACATTGGTTTCTTCCACCTTTGTTTCCAAGGTCTGCCCCCACCCTTGGTTAGGTACTGAGGTTGGTGACTCTGACCCTTGGAGTGATTGTGATCAGAATTCAGCCCTCCCATCCTCAGTTCATTGGCTCTTATGTACTGTTCTGCCCTCCGATAGAATTCACCGAGGGTCTTAGGGAGATCTTTTAAGAACTCATAGAAGAGTTGTGAATCTCACTAAAGTCCCCAAATCATGGCGAGGATGCGGATTGTGGGGTAGAAGTCGGGCACACTCAGGGCTTCTCGGGTGAACGTCTCAGCATAGTCCCGAATGGTCTCCCCATTCTTTTGGGCTATGTCAAACATTTGGATGGGCATCTTCATTGTCGGTCTACTTCCGATGAATTGCTGGGTGACTGCGGAAAATAACTCCTAGAAGCCCATTATGGTTCCAGGAGCCAAAGAGTTATACCACGCAGTTGCTGGCCCTGAAAGGGTGACTTCGAAGCACTCGCAGAATGTGGCATCAACAGCACTGTGCAACACCATGCTGCACCTATATTTCATCAGATGAGCTTGGGCTTCACTACTCCCATCATACGTTTCCAGGCATGGCACTCGGAAGTCACTTAGCATAGGTGCTTCTACTACTGCACGGATGAAGGGCGACTCTTCTCCGGTGAGGGTCTCTGACAACCTTGACCAGACAGGTTTTCAAGAAATCTATTTTTTCACTTTCTCCAACCTTTCTAGGATCTTCTCCATGAGGGTGGTAGTATCATCGTCTCCCCGTTGCCTAGTAGTCACCAGCAAAGGAGAGTAACATCTTCTTTTTTTAGAGTAACTTCATCGACGGAAAGATGAAAACTTCCCGTACGGGGATGGACTTCGCTGGTGGGAAGTCCTAGGCTCCTTTGACACTGTTTCTCCAGCACGACGTGCTCTGGAGGGTACATTCTCCATTGAAGACTGATCCTGAGAACCCCTACTTTCAGAGCTTTGGCAAGGTAGCCTTGGGCTTCTCTCTTGCCGGGTGCTAGGAGAAAGTGCTCTTCCCCTAGGAGGTGGTTGTGACCACCTTTGGTTGAGCTGTTGAGTCATTTCAGCTATAGCAGAGCGCTAAAAATCTCACAGAAAACTCATCGTGACCATTAGAGGACGTTCATCCTCAAACAATGAAGTTTCTACTGCAGGTTGTTTAGCCATTGTTTGAGTTTCCGGCACGGATCGGGACTTCGGGAGTCCATTGTCCTAAAATGATCTCAACAACAGCGAATGATGCCCATTGGCATCCTCGTTGTATGATATGCTGGCTTGAAGGAGAGACTTCCGGTGTGAAGGTGTCTTTAAGACTTTGAAGAATAAGGGTTAGAGACTCCCCGGAATGTGTTTCCGAGGGAGGAGCCTCCGACGCCCAAGTCAGTATTTGTGTGAGTAGTAGTAAAGAGCAGAGAATAATAAATCAAGAAGTCTCTCCGTCTTACCAAGGTCCCTCACAGGTATTTATTAAAGGGTGGAGAAAGGAGGCCGTTTAACATAGCTTGTTTAGATCATGACATGTGTTCTATCATATCCAATCTGTACCTTCAGAGGTAGGTGTCTCCAACCAGCCTAGGCCATTCTGGCCAGACGGCAGGGGTGTATTCGAGGTCTTTCTGTCAAAGGCTCCTTAACCATTTTTTTTGTTTCTCTGCAAGACCCCTTCGAGCGGAGATTTTGCCCGAGGGCTATTAGGGAAGGCCCTTCGGTAGAGTGGGTCACCTTTGGGAGATATTTTCCTCTACCGAAGATGGTGGATCTACTTTTCCAAGGTTGGTAGGTTTGTAAATCGGAGGGTGGTGAAAGACACCTTTTCCCGAAGGTAGTCATGTTAACTTTCTGAGGGTGGTGTGACTGTGCTCCAAGGTCGGGGTCCCAAGGTTGGTTTCATGATAGCTAATCGGGAGATTGCAAGGGCCATAGCCTTTCGGCTCTCAGCAAGTAGTCAATGTCTTTTCGCTAATGACCTCGCTAAGGATTGTGAGCTAGTAGTAGGAAAAACTAAGGTTATGACTACTCTGCTAGTGTTGGACATTCCTAAGTATGATTTAGTGCTAGGTATGAATTGGCTTGCTATGCATAACATAAGAATTGATTGAGCTAAGAGGGAAATTACATTGCCTGATGGTGAAGTGCATGCATTAGTGAATTCTAAAGAATTAGTGAATGAAATGCATGGCATGGAACTAGAGGTACTAGATGAGATACCTATGATTTTTTAGCATGATTATTGTTATGTATTGAATGAATTGCACTGTGAAGAAGAAGTGGATAGAATACCTGTAGTGAGAGACTTTCCACAAGTCTTTCCTAAAGGCATGCTAGGTATTCCTCCACAAAGGGAGATTGAGTTTGAAATCAAGCTACAACCAGAAGCTAGTCCAATATCCATACCTCCTTACAGAATGCGTATCACAGAGATGAATGAGCTCAAGAAACAACTTGATGAACTTCTTAAAAATGGGGTTTATAAGGCCAAGTGTTTCACCATGGGGAGCTCCAGTTCTCTTTGTGACTAAGAAGGATGAATCATTGAGACTATGCATTGACTACAGGAAGCTCAATGCAGTAACTATCAAGAATAAGTTTCCACTCCCTAAGATTGAGGATCTTTTTTATTAACTTAAGGGAGCTAAGATCCTTTCCAAGATAGATTTAAGATTTAGATACTTCTAATTCAGAGTAAAGGAATAAGACATTCCTAAGACTGCATTCAGGACCAAATATGGGCATTATGAGTACACAGTCATGCCATTTGGTTTGACTAATGCCCTAGTTGCTTTCATGGACCTAATGAACAGGGTGTTCAAACCATATATGGACAAATTTGTGGTTGTGTTCATTGATGACATCCTAGTGTATTCCAAGGACGGAAATGAACATGAACATCATCTGAAGATTATCTTAGAGACTCTATTGGAACATCAACTTTATGCCAAGTTATCCAACTGCCAATTTTGGATAAAGGAAGTGTCTTTCCTAGGACACATCATAGTTGCACAAGGCCTTAAGGTAGACCTTCAAAAGGTCAAGGCAATGCAAGAATGGGAAAGACCAAAGAGTGTAAAGGAAATCAGAAGTTTCCTAGGATTAGCTGGATACGACAGGAGATTTATATCAGGCATTTCCATGATTGCCTTAGTTCTTACTCATTTGACCAAGAAGGATCAAAGATTTGAGTGAACTAAGAAGTGTGAAAAAAGTTTCTAAGCGCTAAAACAGAGGTTGATTGAAGCTCTAGTATTGATTCTTCCTGATCCAAGTAAGTCCCACATCATCTATACAGATGCATATAGATCTGGGTTAGGTTGTGTGCTTATGCAAGAGAGAAATGTCATTGCTTATGGGTCAAGGTAGTTGAGATCCCATAAGCAAAATTATCCTACCCATAACCTAGAACTGGCAGCAGTGATTTTTTCTTTGAAGCAATTGAGGCATTACTTGATGGGTAGTTCCTTTGTGATCTATACTGACCATAAAAGTCTAAAATACTTGTTCATTCAGAAAGAGTTGAACATGAGGCAGAGGAGATGGTTAGAGTACATCAAGGACTATGACTGTAGTATAGAGTATATAGAGGGCAAAGGCAATCTAGTAGCAGATGCCCTAAGTAGAAAGTACACAGGACTTTTGAAAGGAGGATCCATAACTGATCATGATGAATAAAATAGTCTATTATCCCTATGGCATAAACGGCCCAAATTTACACATTGATAATTTAGTCTGGATGGATTGAAGAAGCTAGAAAGGCACAAGAGACAAATCCTGATCTAAAAAAGGTTTCAGGAGAGGAAAAAGGTTCCTTGTATCAATCCTTTGCCTACAAGCAAGGATTATTGTACTTCAAAGACCGAATCTATGTGCGTAAAGGACCAAGGCTCAAGGATAAAATACTTGAAGAAGCTCACAGAAGTAACTTGAACATACATCTAGGAAGTGAGAAAATATGTAAAGACTTGAAGACTCACTTCTGGTGGCGAAACATGAGGAGAGACATATTTACTTATGTCTTCAAATGTGCCACATGCTAGAGGGTAAAGGTAGACCATCAGAAGCCAGCTGGTACCCTACAAACTCTACCTATACCACTGAGGAAGTGAGGCAACATAACCATGGACTTTTTGACTGGTTGCCTATGACCAGACTAAGGCTTGATACAATCTGGGTCATTGTGGATAGACTAACCAAATGTTCTCACTTCTTAGCAATGAAACTCACAAACTCCTTGGAGAAGTTAGCTTAGATGTATGTCCAAGAGATAGTGAGACTACATAGAGTGCCAGACTCCATTGTATCTAATAGAGATCCAAGATTTACACATCGATTTTGGAGTGCTTTTCAAAAAGCACTAGGAACCAAAATCCATCTGACTATTACTTATCATCCTTAGATAGATAGGCAAACTGAAAGGGTGATACAGATACTGGAAGACATGCTTAGCAGCTGTGTGTTGGATTTCAAAAGTGAATGGGACCAACACTTGCCATTGGTGGAATTCTCATATAACAATAATTATCAAAGTACCATTGGCATGGCACCTTATGAAGCATTATATGGAAGAAGGTGCATGACACCCCGCTATTGGGTAGAATCCTATGATAGGCTAGAGTTGGGTCTCAAAATTATTAAAGAGAGTACTGCCAAAATCAAGAAAATTCAAGAGAGATTAAAGGCAACCAATGAAAGGACCATAGCTTATGTGAACAAAAGAATAAGAGATTTGGAATTTGAGGTTGGTGACAAAGTTTGGTTGAAGGTTGCACCAACCAAAGGCACTGTCAGATTTGGCAGAAGAACCAAGTTAGCTCCATGGTACATAGGTCCTTATGAGATCTTGGACAGAGTTGGCAAGGTAGCATATAGGTTAGCTCTGCTGCTAAGCATGTCAAGTGTTCATAATGTTTTTCACATTAGTATGCTTAAGAAGTGTCTATTGGACACAAAACATGCTATTTTAGTGGAAGACATACAGTTGGAACCTAACTTGACATATGAAGAGAAACCTATAGTTATCTTAGCCAAGGATACTAGAAGTTAAAAACCAGCTCATTCCCATGGTTAAAGTTCAGTGGTCACACCACTTTGAAAAAGAAGCAACTTGGGAAACTGAAAGAAACCTTATAGAAATGTATCCTAAAGAATGCCCAACGTTAAAGGCTATTTTGAAGGACCAAAATTTTTAAGGGGGGGAGGATTGTTACAACCTCAGAAAAATAGGAGAATTACAAGTGTGTCATAATGGCTAAAAACTATTATATTGTGTAATTCTCACCATAGTGATTAAAGTATTGGGGTAAAAGGCATGATCAACACCTCCTTAAAAGTGTTCCAAGTTAATAACTTGGCCCCCAAGAAAAGCCATAAGGATTGTTTGTTTGTCAAGCAACCTATGAACTTTTTTGTAAGATTTTGAAAATTCAAGTACTCAATTGCAAAACTTTCACAAAAAAGATTTGGAGAGTTATGGGAAGGATATGAATAGTATGAAAGTGATATTGGAGGACCAAATTGCTTATTGAAAACAAGTATGGACAAAGGAAAACATAAAAAGGCTTTAAGGACTTAAGTGTTTTATTGTGTGCCTTGGTTGTCCATGCTCATGACTTAAGTCAAATGGAAGTTTTGTGGGGTTATCCCACATAAGGAGAGACTAATATGGCATAAGATAAGAAAGTCAAATGTGGGCCAGGAGATTAAGGTAAAGAAACCATGGTCTTGTAGCAAGGAAAATGACATAAAGCTTGGTTAAGCTTGTTAGGTGTGTTTAGTGCACTTAAGACCATATAAGTGTCCATTCTTGTCTTTATCTCCCAAATTTCGGCCTCCACCAGAAGAAAGGAAGCCAGCCCTCTCCTCCACACTTCCTCCATAGCCACCATACCTTTAAACTCAAAACTACTCGCAATTGAAGTCAAGGAAGCACAATTGGAAGCTATTTGGTATTATTGCTTGAGTACACCTAGGATCAAGCTCTAATTTTAGCATACCCATCAAGGTAAGGGTTCTCTTCCTCTTATGGGTTGTTTTCTATATTTTCAAGCAATGATGGAGCTAAGGCTAAGCTTGGAAGAGAGCCATGGGCTTGATGAACCAAGTTTAGTGAGGAGAATGCACTTATTGAATGTTTTGTGACTTAGTATGAAGTGCATAGTGATGGCAACAAAAATTGGGATTTTTAGAGCCAAAGTTAGCACTAACTAGTGTTAAAATCCTTCTAAAACCAAGCATTAGCTTAAGGAGGGCTGCCATAGTGATTTACTTAAGTTTATTGCATGTTTTATGGACTAACCTATGGGTTATGTTGCTGTCACATTTCATGTGTTTGTTGGTTGTGAATGGTTGCTGCATTTGGTTGCTATATCTTATATATATGTATTGTGGTATTTTTGTTTTAGTGTCTTTGGATGCAGATTTTAATGATGGTTACATTGCCTATTGAATCCAAGTGCTACCCTTTCTAGGTTTCTTAAAGAAACTTATTCTCCTCAATTCTGTCATTTCATGTCTAGCTGAAAGATCACCTTTAAACTAACCTTTTTGGTTTAATTCTTGCCCTGATTTTTTAGGTACTTGAACTTTCATATGTCTAGTTGTGATATAGAATGTTTGGTGATTTTACGAGCACATTTGGTATTTTAGTTATGGTACTTATTGTGTTATGCAGCAGTTGTCCAACATCCTATTCTGGAGTCCATTATGTCTCAAGCACTCCTGTAACCTAGGGTGCATATTTAGCTGAGTTAAGACCATTTTGTAGTGCATGTATACATGTAGATGTAGTGTATGTAAAATGAGACAAGTATGTGAACATTTGAGTAATGTTTTGGCTATATAAGTGATGTAATGCAAAGCTGCCTAAGTATGAATGATTGGCTGTTTACTTGTAAATTCTGTGTTAGCCATATATTATCGTTAAATGTAAGGGAATGTATTTCCTATGTGTAATGGACATATATGGGGTAGCCTTGGAGGGTTTCCTCTTGTGAATGAAGTGTTTGAACACTTATGAAGTTTTGCATGGGCAAAATTATGATAAACTAGAATTTTGACTCTACACTTAAAGTTCTATATCTCCCTATGCAGAAGGAATCGTTTTATGAAATTTTGACCATAGCTAGAGAATATCTAGAGGTTGAATGGAATTTGGAATTTTTTAATTTGGACCCATGTAGCCAAAGATAAGACGTTACAAAGTTGGCTAAGTTACTGTTCATTTTGGTGTGGATTTTTTAACCAAATTAAAAAATCCACAACTTGATCCATAGGTGGGCTATTGATGTAAAAAAATGTTTCTTGGTTTTCTCTAAGTCTCTATTTGATAATGGAGCAAATAAAATAGGGGTACATGGCTAGAATGATACTGTTTATTAGTGGAAGTTACAGATGTAATGGCTGGTCATTAGAATTTAACAAGATTGCCTAGTGTGCGGTAGCCAAGATTAAGACTTGTGCTAGTGTTTTCCTTCTTTGCTGCCATGGTGTGCATGAAATGTGAATATGTATGTGATGGTTGGACCTATATGCATGTGTTTACATAGTGCCCAAGATTGCCACTTGGGTATGCACACTAAGGGTAGTGTTCTGATGGCCTACAAAACATTACCAATCCTGGGAGTCTAAATACAAAATTTTAGCACCATAATTGGACTAACTCGGAGTGGGTAACACACTTCCTAGGTCACAATGCACCATTCATTCCAAGCTTGCAACACACACAAACGTTACACTAAGCTTGGCAACCAAACTAGTCCACCATAAACATCTCCCCCCACAACTTATTCCAATAATCAAATTCACAAGAATTTCACGAAAAACAAGCTACAAATGGGATCAAATGGTGGGTATGAATCATAAATCACTTACCTCAATTCCAAGCTGCAATCAAAGATCAAGCATTCAAACACCAATGAGTAAGGTTCCAATTGGTTTGCCTAGGTTCCGAAGAATCAAAGGTCCGTGGCATCAAAATAAGGCCAAACAAGCAAAACCCATGCATCAAAAGACCAAACAACCAAGAAAACCTCAAGGAAATCATGTTACCTCATGTTCAAATCATGCCCAACCAAGGAAAACATGAAAACAAGCTTCCAATGCATCAATTCCACTTGAAATGAGCTACCCATTGCCTATACATCCCTTGGGCGGCCTTCCATTTTCATCAAGAACTCTTGAATTTGTGCATGAATTGAAGGAGAAATCAAGTGGGAAAGGTTAAGCTCGGGTTTGGAGAAGAAAAGAGTGAATAGTGGCAGCCAAAGCTCACCTTTACCAAGTTTATAAGCCTTTTTACCCAACAAGTCCTCAAACTTTTACTAAGTTGTCAAAAAGAAGAACCCCTTCCTTAAATGGCAACATTTGTTCAAATCTTGGTCAAACATTCAACACTTCATCAAATTTTTGGGTGCTAAGTAAGGGTTAGGTTCGAAAACATGTTTTTCACTCTTAGGACTTAACCTGACACCTCAGGATGCAAAATTACTATTTTACCTCCAAACCTCTTTTAATGCCATACTATCCTCAGAACCCTAGT
This sequence comes from Aquilaria agallochum, assembly GCA_000696445.1. Taxonomy (NCBI): domain Eukaryota; kingdom Viridiplantae; phylum Streptophyta; class Magnoliopsida; order Malvales; family Thymelaeaceae; genus Aquilaria; species Aquilaria agallochum. The sequence goes on from KK903161.1 coordinate 37,524, forward strand.
AAACCTTAACTAAATTGTTTGAATTTGCTAAAAGAACTTAAAATAAGGTATTAAACTAGGGGTTTATTAATTTATAAACCTTAAACGAGCTTCCTGCTAGGAGAGTTGTAACAAACTTTGTGTTTTCAAATTGGAGGGGCAAGTGGTTCACAATCAGGAGCCTAAATCTAAACCACAAACTTAATGGCTCAAAATCAGGAGTTCTATGGTTTATAGTTAGGGCCCTGATTGTGAACCACTAAGTCTTTAATTCACAGTTTAAGGATTTGAGGTTCACAATTAGAGCATTACGGTTCACAATTAAGGCGATTTTGGTTCACAATCGAGGGCCTACATGTGAACTGCTTACCCCTTGATTGTGAACCACATACCCCTTGATTGTAAGCCACAAACTTAGTGGTTTATAATTAGACCCCTAACTATGAACCACAGACTCCTTGATTTTGAACCACTAAGTCTGTGGTTTACAATTAAGCCCCTGATTGTGAACTGCATACCCCTTAATTGTAAATCGCAGAGTTAGTGGTTCATAATCTAGGCGTCAGTGATTTATAATCAGGGTTGATAGCCGAAGGGCTATCACCTCTCTCACTACAAACTTCCTACCAAAAGCGTGGACGGGAAACCTGGCGTCATCCAAAGGAGGCGCTAACACTGACCTCGGAAGAAACGCCAGAAACGTTAGAGGTGTTGCCGGCTCCCTCGGGGGACCGAACGGATCACCTTCGGGGATAAAAGACCAACTATCACAAGCAGGAGAGACCCTCCCGGAAGGTGGAACCCCCAAACCACGGAAGTCCCCGAACCACAGGCATAATTCCTGAATGAGGGCATTCGTGCTGAAGGACGACCTCTCCCAAAGAACCTCGGGAGTATGGCACCAGCATTTAAGGAGCCTCTGACATGTCGCCCACAGGCGCTACACGCCGCCTCAAACGGCGGTCTGACGTGCCGACGCCGTTCAAGTCCTATCACAGCCTGTCTCAGTCCAAGTCTCAAAGAGCCTATAAGCGGCTACATGTTCCCTACGCCCGAAAGTACAAAGGACATCTGACCGAACACGTGTCATGATCTAAACAGGCTAGTCACCCCTATAAATACCAAGAAACACACCCTGGCAAGGGGGATCGGACCCTCTTTCCCTGAGAAAACACGCACAGGCAAGGCCACCTTTCCCCTAGTGTTCCTCCTTTATCTCCACTCAGGGCACTGACTTGGGCGTCAGAGGCTCCTCCCCGGAAAAACACTCCGGGGACCTCCTAACCCTCTTTTCTGTGCATTTCAGGCACGCCCCTCTGGGAAACCTTTGTACCAGACGTTTTGCCTCTCAGGAAGTCCCTCCCGAAGTCACAATGTCACATGACAAAGATGCTGCTAGGCATCATTTGGCGCCGTCTGTGGGAAACCACCCTCAGGTCGCCGTTGTGGAGACTCAGCGTTCTAAGGACAAGGGACTTCGGAAGTCCCCGTCCGTGCCTGAAGTCCAAACCGCCACTGAGCAAACCCTACCAGGGACTTCCTCGCCTGAGGAAGAGCGTCCTCTAGTCGTAACCATGAGCTTTCTACGCGACTTCCAGCGTTCTGTTGTAGCTGAGGTGACACAGTAAATAGACCAAAGGTGGCCACAACCAACTCAGGCCTAAAGGCCCCCCTCGCCAGTGCGTCCTCGGGAGAAAAGCCCAAAGCCAATCTATCGCAGTTCGGGGAGTGGGGACCCGCACGATGAATCCTCGACAGAAAATATACCTCTCGGGGCACGGCCTGTGAGGCAAAGGGGGTACGAGTGGCCAAAGACTCCTCGCCAAAGGAGTTTGTCACCCGAGGCGAGGTCGCCATCCCTTCGGGTCCGAAGCCAGTCGACAAAGAAGCACCGACAGTCACCCTTCCCAGAGCACCAGGACGAAGGGCCTAGTGCCATGCTCCTCATGGAGAAATTGTTGACAAGGTTGGAGAGAGTAGAGAAACAGGTAGCTCGCAAGCCGGTCTGGGCTAGGCTGTCCGAAACCTTCTGTGGGGATGAGTCCCCGTTCACCCGAACAGTGGT
>KK903163.1:0-38363 GCA_000696445.1 Aquilaria agallochum
CAGCTCCTTGTGAAGTTTCATGTCCATTCTCCATGAAGAAACTTGAAACAAAGGCTTGTAATGCACTTGAGAGCTCCTTAGTTTTCTTCCTGTCATAGGTCCACTAGAAACCTTCAATGGGTCCTTGCCTTCTCCATGTGTGCCTTCCTTGATCATATCACTTAGCCCGACACCTTGGGAAGTAAAATTACCATTTTAGCCTCTTTTGATGTCATACTCTCCTCTGAACGTAGTAAACCTTAACTAACTTGCTTGACATTACTAAATGAACTTAAAATGAGGCATGAAATTAGGGATTTATTATTTTATATGCCTTAAAAGAGCTTCTGGCTAAGTGGGCTATAACAATATGTCAGGCTTTGCAGTGGACTGCCCAATCTTGCACAAACCATATACCTCACTTCTCACATATTGCACAAATGCTTTTTTTGCAAATTATTGGAGGCCATACCAACATGCCTTAGCTTCTCTTTTTTCGAATATTAATGAGCTTATTTCCAAGGCAGTTTCTTGTATGTGTATAGTTGTTTCTAGGGAATCTATATGGCCAGCCCATGAGATAGCTAGGTAGCCTTCGTATGGATAATTCATCTCTTCCTTCTTTGTTTCTTCTTAATATTTAAAAAAGAACTATGTATGTTTGCTATTAAAGCACCATTATGCTTTCAAACTACTTCACATATGCTATAAACATTTACAGTTATATCAATATCTACAATTATAAAAAGCATGTCGTGCAATGTATTCTAAGAAATTTTAACAATAGCCACAGTAGAAGCACCTTTCAGTTTGCATGTCTATGAGAGGAGAAGAAAGTTGGGCACGTAGAGCTTATGAATCTAGAGTTAGAACATCAGTGTCCTATGATTAACTGAGTCACTTGGAATAAAATAACTTCTAGTTACACTTTCTTTTATTTTTCCAGGCCAAAAGAATAATTTTGGTCATGAAAATTCTAATACACTTCAAATTTCTTGCCTGTAAGGATCTATATCATTTTGCAATAGTTTCTTGCAATTCAGATTTTTTAAGAAGCATAAAGTATCCTTTAGGTAATTTTAACTCAGTATTCTATTGTTAATATTCAAAATTATATTTACACATTTAAGTATAACAAACTATCTGGCACGTACGGGCATGCAAACTAGTTCTGGTTCCTTAGGAATAGAGAACCTGAATAGTTATGGTTCCCTAGAACAAAATTATTTACATGCACGTACGTGCGTGTAAACGACTCGCTTAAGTTACAAAATTAAACAAATATGATGCAATACCCTGCAACTTCCAATGGGAAGACTGAAACCTGTCGGACAGGCGAAAAGAGGCAAAAGATAGCAAACTTGCTGAAACAAAAGTAGCAATCTGTTTATAGCAAAATAAACCTTATATGCATTGAAATGTAAGTAGTAACGTTTAATGTTTCCATCACTAGATCAAAGCCCCCTTCCAACATACTCTTTCCAAGCCCTGATTTCAAAAAGAAAGTGATAGGAAACTTGTCTGTTGCCCTTGCAAAAACTAGTATATACCATACCACTAACTATTCAGAACCAGCTTGCCTTCATTGTCACTGCACCTTAACTAATTCAACATCAAATTCCAGCCATGAATCAGGAGGGATATTATCCGGAACTCCTTCACCCAATGAGCTGCAAGAGCATCACAAAAAAAAAAAATATCACGTGATGCAAGATATGCCACAGACTAAGAAGAATGAGGAAATGTGAAGACAAGATTGTCTATATTTAGACTTTTGGATCACCTACCCCATTGACGGCGGAACCATGATTCTTCTTCTCCCACCAACTTGCATACCTGCAAAGTGGGTAACAATATGACATAATAATTTACATCAACGGACATCAGACTTTCCATTCCCTTAGCTTTTCATTTCCTGTGTTTAGCAAAAGACATGATCAAACTTGAACGAAATAAAGCTCATACCATCGATGCCAAGTTTCCAACTCTCCTGCACTTCTGATCCTGTATGGCAAAAAGTCTAAGAATTTTGAACCCTTCTCTCTCTTCCTCTCTAAAATCTAATAAATAAATAAAAGACCAAGCCTGGCCAAAACAGCAGTTGGAACTGCAATAAAGTATAAAGAGAAAACCATACCCAGCTTAAACCTCAGTGGCGCTTTGTCAAGATTTGAATAAAATTCTTGTCCACTCTCAGATGACTTGCCAACATATCGAACGCTGACCTGTAACACACAAATTATTTGCAATTTTCATCAAAGCTGCAATGACATGTGATCACTTTTATTACAATAAGCACCTTCCAAACCATAAGATGAAATGCAAGACACCTAAAAATAAGATCAATTAAAATAAAAAAAACTTGCTTTTCTCCCTAATGCAGCTACCCTGCCATCATGATCACCAACTTCTAGCTCCTCAATGACTATTCCATTTGACAATGTCCTGCGGTGCATAACTTGTTCATTAGCACCATTGCTCGCTATGCCAAAAACAGATGTTTCTGGTTTGTGACTGCATGGAAGAGCTTGAACTATCTCCACAGTGTTGCTATCTGGATTCGTCTTTTTGATCTTTTTTTTCCTCTCTTTATGTTGGCTTCCCATAGGAGATTTATTTGCATCAATTTCAAACATCCTGGACACACGCAGTAAAACACTTCAGTGCACATAGTAATGTACAAGACAAGGTTTCATGCATGTTTTTTTCTACCTCTTATTTCATTCGCTTCATCAGATTATTATTTCAACGTGGATAAGTGGCCATAAACTAATCCCACATCCTGTTATACATGCAACCAAAACCACAAATGCCATATTAACACTCACCTTTCGTTTCCCAGGTTTCCCTTGTGCCCAGGCAAATCAACAGCTGTGATATTAGGTTCTAGACCATTTGTCAGGCCTTTATCCTCTTTCCTGCCGATACCTTCTGAATTAACTTTTTTAGTTCTTTGCTTCTTTTTCTGCTTTTTCTGTTCATCTTCATAGATGAATGGAGTGGACTGTGTGGTATGTGCCAAGCCATGCACCCTGTAAGCACCGGATGACAAAAAATACTCGATGAGAACCATCAAGCATCAATTCAGTAAGTACTTTTCTCCCAGGAAAAATAAAAAATAGACCAGAAGTGTTGCTGTAATTAAAGTTAAAACCACAGGCCTAAGTATGTAAACCCATAACTATGATTCAGTTTAAACCTTAAACCCATAACTTTCGAATTGTTCAACCCCAAACCCTATCCACCTTCAAATTTAGACTCAGCCAGTTATACTAGGCTTTTCCTAGTACTTCTGGATAACAGCAAAAATTGAATTAGAAGGTGAATACAGAAGCTGTAAACTATTTTTGACTTCTGTAAACAACCAACCAAAAGCACAAATGCCATATTAATACTCACCCTTCATTTTCCAGGTTTTCATTGTGCCCAGGCAAATCAACAGCTGTGATATTAGGTTCAAGACCATTTGCCTGACCTTTATCCTCTTTCCTGCCAATATCTTCTGAATAAACATTTTTAGTTCTTTGTTTCTTTTTCTGCTTTTTCTGTTCATCTTCAGAGACTAACTGAGTGGACTGTGTAGTGTGTGCCAAGTCATGCACGCTGTAAGCACCGGAACAAAAAATACTCAATGAGAACCACCAATGCATCAATGCAGCAAGTGCTTTTCTCCCAGGAAAAATAAAAAATAGACCAGAAGTGTTTCTCTAATTGAAGTTAAAAACTACAGGCCTAAGCATGTAAACCCATAACTGTGATTCAGTTTAAACCTTTCCAGGTGTTAAACAATAAACCCTGTCCACCTAATTTAGCCTCCACCAGTAATAATAGGCTTTCCATGGTACTTCTGGCTAACAGAAAAAATTGAATTACATGGTGAATACATAAGCTGTAAACTATTTATGACTTCTGTACACATGCAATCAGAAGCACAAATGCCATGTCAACACTCACTTTTCAATTTCCTGGACTTCATTGGGTCCAGGCAAATCAACAGTTCTGCTATTAGGTTCTGGACCATTTGTCTGACCATTATCCTCTTTATAGCTGTTATCTTCTGAGCAAACTCTTTTAGCTTTTTGTTTCCTCTTCCTCTTTTTCTGTTCACCATCCTTAGAGACCGGTTGCTTGGGCGGTGGTATATTATGAAAGTCACCAACCCTGTAGGCAGCACATGACAAATTATATCCTGTGATTAAGGGGTAGAACAATGATTACTTTGCCGATCAGGATGTACATAGTGGGAATTCAGCCACAGGTAGACTGAAAATTTCTGCTAAGCATCCAGATTTACATGAGCTAGTATTCACTAGACAAGCTCAAGAGAGATTTTACAAAGACAAACACCGAGTTCTACATGATGTTAGCAGGTTCTTGGTGATACCTATACCACCAACTACCCTAACTGTGAGCTGCAGTACTGTCTAGTCTGTATATAGTTATCCAAGAACTACATTAGTGTGCAGTAACTAAAATGTGAGATTTTTCCTACTAGTCTCACTGAAAAATTGTACATATGGTTGTAGCTTTTAGTTAAGCTGGAAAAGCTGGAAAATTTGCTCAGGTATCTGTTTCATAATGTAGAGAACTAGAAATAACTTCTACTAAGAATGAACTTCATAAAACTCCCTGCTACAAGCAATCCGACTGTCTACCTTTTTCCTGATAATTGGATTAAAACAGCTCTAGATCAGGACATCCAGGCTTTGCACTAGTGAATTAGCTAAAATAAAAGTTTAAACAAATCAACTAGCCCAATTTTAGAAACAATAAAATATAAGTTCACCATAGTTCCCAAGTAATTAACCGAGACAGAGAGGGAGGGGAAGGACTTACTTATCACTGGACTTTTCAAGGTTTTCCTCACCCCCCTCTGATGGATACTTGGATCTATGATCTATCTTCACCCCATCTTCCTGCAATGCATCACCAATTTTGACTTGATTACTTGAATCAACTTCAAGTAATTGTATATCCTTCATAACTTCTTGAATTTCCCTCTGGAGTTCAAATCCATGGCTGTCACCATCTTTCACAGTTTCTTCGGCTTCAAGTAGTGGAGGATGCCCTAAGTTGTCGACAACAGACTTGGAACTTGCTGCCTCCCTAAGTTCTACCTTCCTGACATTTTCTGATCCAGTATCAATTACCATACCTGCTTCACTGTACCAATGAAATGGTTTTAGGACTTCCTTAGTTTAAATGACTGCAGTTTTCAAAAAGATCTGTTTGGTGCAAAATAACAAGATGGACAAAGCAACCTAGAATGTACTTCCAGCAGAAACTATCTAGTCATACAAATTTTACTAAGATGCACAGGCCACGACTAAACTGTAACCCAATTTGCAGCAATTCTACTGATCTTGATGCCAAACTGGCTGACGGAGTTATGGGAGAAGAACAAAATTTGAGCTGTTAAACAGTGCCCACAATAAACAATGAAGTAAAAAAACTAACCACGACAAGATGCACGGAACCCAAATTTGACTGAGGTTGAGGCAAGGGATTTTAGATTGCTGAGATGCAGGAAAATTTCATGCATATAAAGTTCACATCTCTCAGAGGCTACTTTGGCTTGAGAAATTGAAAGGCTAGATGAAATGGGCACATTTTAGATACAGTGTGTCACTTAAACTGTCTACAATGAAACCACAATCTTTCATGAAAAAGTTTGTGCATGTTTACCTTCCTAGCTCAAGACTTGCAGCCAAATCATTCTTTAGGGACATTCCCATAGAACCACAGTTGTCTTCAGCCTCTTGATTCTTGGTTTCACCTGCTATCATCTCAACTCCTTCATCAACATTAAAACTCAAGCCTTTTGATGAATTAGTGTTCCTACCCTTTAAAATATGGGTCAAAGGTGCCGTATCCTCATCTTCACTATCCGAAACATCAAAAATACCACGTAGTTTAGGAGGAGCAGGCAGAGAACGGTTCTCTTTGTCTGATTCACTTAAATGGCACTTTTTCCTCAATCTTCTAAGCTTTCTATTTTCATTCCCTGAATTCTTTTTGCCCGACATTTTGTCCACTTCTGCAATTAAAAACGCCAAGTATAAGGCTTTAGTAGTCCACAGAGTGAAATGAGATACTGCTGGTAGGAATAGCTCACAACTAGAACAGCATACCAGCATACAGAAAATCTTAATATAAAGCTTACACATAAAGGTGTCAAGTTCAGCCCGGTTCTTACAGAAACATTGTTGACCATGCTGTATGTACTATCATATTTGGAACGAAAGTAAAAAATAATAAAAATAATAATAATTGAAGAGAACAAGACATACTTGCTGGGGAGGCATTTGGATCGTCATCATTGATAAAACTATCTTCATATTCATCGTCCTCATGTTCATCAGAACCGGACTTTTCTGTGTCAGCCTCACCAATGTCTTCTCCATAGGATTCCCTGCCAAATTCAGCCAAGGTATGTCAAAACCTCGATGAAAATTTAAAGAAACAAAAGGTCTACCATTTCAGAGAACACATTGGAAAGCGACTAATTGTGAAATGCCAAAATTATGCCAACTCTGAGTAGAACTTCCACTTAATTCCACAACCGAAACAAAAACAGAAAAAAGGTGACAACCATAAGCAAAACATGCAACAATATTCAAAGAACAAAAAGCCTCAGAAAGGAAACGAGCACATACGATTCATCGTCAGGATTATAACCATGGACGGGTTCCATATAGTAACCAGTTATGTGGACCGAATGAGGACCAATAACAGAGAAAACAACATCATCAGCCTCCTCGTATTGCAAACTTAGAGTGCATGACTCGAACTTCCCAGGGAACAGCGAGCAGATAATAACAGGGCTCTTCTTCCCGACATTGCACTGAACTATGCTTTTCTTTGTTCCGTTGCCACTCCCCAGTGTTGCCTGAAAACCCCATAAATCCAAATTACTCCAACGCCATTAACAATAAGAAAGCCGGAAATCACATGGAAACCAAGAGTGTGAGGCAGCGCCCGTAATCAAGCAGAACGCAGAAATTTCCCAAAAGAGAGTAAAAAAATCAAACCCGTGTGAGACGAAGCCTTGCTTTCTCTGAGTGGGTAACAGGCGCCCCGGGCTTTACCTCGACTCCTGAAACAGGAAGGAAACGCGAGAGGAGTTAGAGATTCTGTGAGGGATGAATGTTTCGGGGCAGCCAAAAGAGGACGAAGAAAGAGAAGCAACCCCAGAAAGTCATGGCTGGAAGTGGAAACCCAAGTGCCGCCGCGCCGAGTGCCTTGTGCTTCTGAAACCCTAAATTACTCGCTTCACACGCCTAATGAAAAGGCCGAAGCCGGATGGGAAAGGCGGAAGGTCACTTAAATGCGCGGGATTAACAATTTCCGAGGGAAATTTTTGCCATTTTAGTTTGACTTCATAATACAGGAAAAACATTTCGTGTCATTGACCCTCCATTTCCACGAGCGGCCTTTTCCTGCCCTTTACCCATTGTTTCCTCCACAAATTATTTAAGAGTTGTTTAGTTTTAGTGTTAAGGTTTAACTTTTTTTGTTAATTAATTATTTAAAATTCTAAAATAATTTTTTTAGAAAAAAAGACTTCAAACTACTTCTCAAGCAATCTTTTTCCTTCAAACTTAAAGCATCTTGTAGGAGAGGAGAATACAACAAATGGTGTAAGAAATTTTAAAAAGAAGTTATATAGAATAAATTATTGGTATTAATATGTTGTGAACCATGTGCCCTGGGCTACATTTAGGGTTGGCAATGGAGGGATCAGGTGTGAAGCCATTGCACTCACCACCCCTCTAAATTTAGCGGGTAAGAAAAGGAGCACGTGCTCACCACCCCCTGGTCACGAGCTACCCACAAATTACCCACAACACAAAGGTGGTGATTAATTCAAGACTTTCCCTCTTCATCAATCTTTTGATTAGCATCGTCGGCCAATGCGAAGGCGGTATTTTAATGGTTGCAAGATGGTCGATTGGTGGACCAGAGAAAAGGAGACCTGAAAGGCAAGATAAAAGTTGGATTAGGCGAAAAAGATGATAAATGAAAGGGCAAAGAAGATGAGAGAAAGGACAAAGAAGATGAGATTTTTTTGGCATAGAGACGACCAGATGAGGAAGATGAGTTTTTTTTTTCTAGTATAGAGACGGAATAGACAGAAAAAGATCAATAAAGAAGAAGAACAAGCGGTGGCAAAATATAGGGTTTAGGGTTATATATTTGTTAAATTATATTTTGATCACTTGAGTTACTTATTTGTTTTATTTTAGTCTATTATTTTAACAAGTTACAATTAAGTCATCAACAAACAAAGAAAAATAGTGGCAAGTTACAGGTATAAGGGATTTATCCATGGGGCAAAATCAAAATCCGTGATGGGTAGATAGGTACAATTTTCACCAAATATCCATAACCCCGTAGGTCAGGTATTTGTGGGTTATAGATTTCACCATACTCACTGTCATCCCTAACTCCATTGCATGGAATGGGAGTAGAAACACACAAGTTCATCAATATTGTAAAAACTTAGAGAGTGGTGTCGCTTGGGAGCGCTGCATGTATGGTGTGGAAAAATTCATTCATGTGACATTTTTGGATGTGCCATTTTTTTTTTGTAGACTTGAGTTATTATAGTTTTGTTGATAAACACGTAAGAGAGTTGGGAACAACAAAACTATTCTAGGTCAAAAGTAAAGTTTGTTTGCATTAGATTGTTCATGCTCCATTGTGTTTATATATTTGTGCTAATTTAGAACTATGAATAGCTGTTTTCTTTTCATCTAAGGATGTGGTCTAAAGCTTTTAGGAGGATTTGCATAGTCAGCAAAAGGCTATTTGAGTTAAAGAATTTAAATTTCGGGGATTGAATGGTGTATAGACCAAAATAAACATGGATATTGAATTTCTTGTGCGTAACTACAAATATGTCATCTAGGTTGTGCTCTTTTGACTAAATAGACCTTAAGTATTCATTTTCATCATCTAAAGGAATGATTGCTACAAAATGAGCATAAAAATTAACCAAATGAACAATTGGTTAACTTTGGTCATTATCTTGTTTCTTGTTTTATTTCTTATTTTTAATTTATCTACCTTTCTTCCTAGTTTTATTTCAATTTTTTTATATTATTCTTGTTTTATAATTTATCTACTTTTTTTCTTTTTTTTTTAAATTATCAACTAATAAAAGAACAAAAATTTGATTGAGTCAAAATAATAAATAATTAATGGTAAAAGAATAGCTAGTTTCTCTAATTAAAGAAATGGATACTAACAAAAGAATTATTATTTTCTCTAAGAAATTATAGTTATTGTTTATTTTGATGAAATCAATGCGCATCCAAAGTTTGTCATTCCCTTCCTTCATGGCAAAATGATGTTACTTAGCCAGTCTGGGTATGCACTTCCCTTATCATGCCCACCTCTAAAAGATGTTGAATTTCTTTCTTGGCAAATCCGCTTTTATTCGGCACGAGGTTGTGTTTTTTCTGCCAAATAAGCCTCACATTAGGATCTACCCTAAGATTGTGTTGTATTATGTCTAAACTTATGTTAGTCATGTCATTCGCTGCATAGGTAAACAGATCTTTATTTGAAAGCAAGAATGATATATGTTTGCCCTTTCCTATAGGGTTTCAAGAGCCAAACAAGTGTAGTAGAATATAACCGAAACCCTCCAAGATCCAAGTGAAACAAGGCAAACTGGGTATTCAAAAATTTTCATACCTAATTTCGGTAGAGATCTTTCACCTAACTGTTGAGTCAAACTACAAAACCTGAACAGTTAACGTGTTCAAGCTTTCTATGGTATCCACACGAGTCTTTCAGGATCACCACACCTCCACTATGTCCCGATAAATGTGTTTTTTTTGCGCCCGCAATGCTAACTTGCATCTTACAAAGAATAGCAAGAGAAGGGTGTGGCTATCACTTTTGGGAGGCTAGGGCAAAGCTGAGAATTTCTCACTAAATGATGTATTTATAGTGAGACTAAACTTCCAAGCTTAATGGGTTTCAAAGCGCTAATCCAATTAGGTTTAATTTCGGACTTAATAATAGCTCAACTTTTGGGTCAATTATTAACATGAAATTATCATGAAACCATAACCCAAATAAATTAGTCCATGCACTCAAATAATCCAAATAGGCTTTATATATGCGACCCAATAGGCTCTTACCAAATTGCCAATGATCATAAATCACATTTACGATCATAAGCAATGAGCGGTGTCTAGCAACACGTCATTGCTACCCAAGTGACAAAATTGTCTGTGATTTGGATAAACCTTTATGATTATTATCCGTAAATGTCATTGTCCCTTTATCCAAGATATCAAGACTAAGAATGAGACATGGAATGTGTCACTCTCGTATAACCCAATCTTTGGTTTCTTAATTATTGAGTAAACTAACTTATACTGATAACATTGATATTGTATATCAATTCATCCGAGCATGACCATGCATTTTCTAAGTCTCACTCTATCAAGGGGCTCGAAGATATCACTCCCATTACATAGGAGGGACAAATCCTGTCTTGATCATACAAAACCCTCCACATGATATGTGACGTACCTAATAACCTCCTTCAAGCTCACTCAGTTACGAGCAACAAAGGGAAGTATCAAAGTATGTGACTCACATGTAGGAAACCTTGATGACCTTAGGTCAAAGGACTACATATACCATNACATATGCTAGTCATTATGTATTATTGTAACCCGTTCCACGATAATACTAGACAAGGGACATTTAAGATTACCATTATTCTAGGGTTATAATTATGTTTTTTACATTACACAGAAACAAAACAACAAACATAATTACTGGATTAATACCTTAATAAAATATCATGACTCAATGTGCAAAACACAATCATCTCATGATTGGCTTTTGGGCACAACACTAACAATCTCCCACTTGCACTAAAGCTAATCATCCATGTATCTAATATCGATGGACCTAGAATGGCTATCTGTTTTTGCTGCGTAAGGGGCTTTGTTAGTAGATCAGCAATGTTGTTATCTGTCGAAGTCTTGCATATCCTCACATCACCATTCTCGATTATCTCCCTGATAAGATGATAGCGTCGGAGTATGTGTTTGGACCCCTGGTGAGATCAAGGTTTGTTAGCTTGTGTGATTACTCCATTATTGTCACAATAAAGCTCTTTCAGGTCGGCAATGCTTGAAACCACTCCAAGTTCTGTGATGAACTTTTTGATCCAGATTGCTACTTTCACAGTATCAGAGGCGGCAATGTACTCAGATTCTATTGTAAAGTCGGCTACTATCTCTTGCTTTTAACTCTTCCAGCTCACAGCACCATCACCAATACAAAACACATAACCAGATTGTGACCTAAAATCATCCTTATCGGATTGGAAGCTAGCATCGGTGTAACCTCTTAAAACGAGCTCATCTTCACCCCCAAAGACAAAGAATACATCCTTAGTCCTTTGTAAGTACTTAAGGATGTTCTTAACAGCTGTCCAGTGACTCTCACCAGGGTTAGATTGGTACCTGCTCATCATGCTTAAGGCATACAAGACTTCGGGATGAGTGCATATCATGCTATACATGATAGATCCAATTACTAAGGCATATGGAATCTTACTCATGCGCTCTCTCTCCTCGGGTGTACTCGGACACTGAGATCTGGAAAGAGTTATACCATGTGACATGGGCAAGAATCGTTTCTTGGAATCTTGTATGCTAAACCTCTTTAACACCTAGTTAATGTATGTACTTTGACTTAGGCCGAGCAATTTTCTAGATCTATCTCTATAGATCCTAATGCCTAACACATAGGCTACTTCACCTAAGTCTTTCATAGAGAAACATTTCCCTAGGCAAGTCTTCATAGTTTGTAGCTCGGGAATGTCATTCCCGATTGGTAGTATGTCATCTATATACAACACCAAGAAAACAATAGCGCTCCCACTAACCTTCTTGTAGATACAAGGCTCATCTTCATTTTTTATAAAACCAAATTCTTTGATTGCTTCATCAAAACGAAGATTCCAACTCTGAGAGGCTTGCTTCAGTCCATAAATGGACATTTGCAACTTACACACTTTATTGGCATTCTCAGGAATGACAAAACCTTCAGGCTGTGTCATGTACACACCTTCAAGTAACTTTCCATTTAGGAATGTAGTTTTGACATCCATTTGCCATATCTCAAATTATAGTGTGCAACAATAGCCAATAAAATATGGATGGATTTAAGCATGGCAACTAGTGAAAAAGTTTCATCATAGTCAATACCATGAATTTGCTTAAAACCTTTTACAACCAATCATCCCTTAAAGGTAATCACATTACCATCTATGTCGGTTTTCTTCTTAAAAACCCATTTGCACCCTATAGGTTTTACCCCTTCAGGTGGATCAACCAAAGTCCATACTTGGTTTTCAAACATGGATTCCATTTCGAACTTCATGGCCTCTAGCCATTTCTCAGAATCAGGCCCCAACATAGCTTGTTGGTAGGTTGTGGGCTCATCCTGATCCATGAGCATCACATCACCAGTATGAGTCATGAGAAATCCATATCTCTCAAGTTCACGTCGAATCCTACTAGACCTATGCATGCTTTGTGCTATAGGAATAGACTCTTGAATCACAACATCTTGTGGTGTTTATTCAGGTCCCATTTCAGGTTCGATGTCCCCTTGTTGTTCTTGAATTTCTTCAATCCTCCCACTAGTTCCTTTAGAGATAAACACTTTCTCTAGAAAGACACCAGTTCGAGCAAAAAACACTTTTTGCCTAGAAGCATTATAGAAATAATAACTCTTTGTTTCTTTGGGATACCCAACAAATAGGCATTCATGAGATTTAGCCCCTAGCTTATCAGAGGATTGATGTTCCACATAAGTGTCACAGCCCCAAATCTTCATAAAATATAAATTGGGACGCTTCTCACTCCATATCTCATATGGTGTCTTTTGAATTGATTTAGGTGGAACTCAATTTAGTGTAAAAGCAGCTGTCTCTAGAGCATGTCCCTAAAAGGAGTTTGGAAGGTCAGCTTGACTCATCATAGATCGAACCATGTCTAACAAAGTTCAATTTTTCCTTTCAGACACACCATTTCCACTAAGGTGTACTAGGTGGAGTAAGTTGTGATACTATACCACATTCCTTTAGATAGTCAAGGAATTTTTTATCCAAGTATTCTCCACCTCGATCTGATCGAAGTACTTTGATACTCTTCCCGAGTTGATTCTCTACTTTATTCTTGAATTCTTTAAACTTTTCAAAGGAATCTGACTTGTGTCTCATGAGATACACATAGTCATATTTACTGAAGTCATTAGTAAAGGTAATGAAGTATTGGAAGCCTCCTCTAGCATTTGTAGACATAAGGCCACATACATCACCATGTATAAGTCCTAGTAAGTCATTAGCCCTTTCATTTTGCCCTGTGAATAGGGCTTTGGTCATCTTGCCCAATAAACATGACTCACATGTCTCACATGATTCAAAATCAAATAAGTCCAAGAGTCCATCCTTATGGAGCTTGGATATGTGGGTCTCATTTACAGGGCCTAAATGACAGTGCTAGAAATAGGTCGGGTTCGAATCATTCAATCTAACCTTCTTGGTATTCACATTATATATTGGATTTTTGAGTTCTAGAACATACAACCCATTGCTAAGTTGAGCACTACCATAAAACATTTCATTCAAATAAATAGAACAACATTTGTCCTTTATTATAAATGAAAAAGCTTTCTTGTCCAAACAAGAAACATAAATTAAATTTCTACTAATAGTATGCATAAAGTAGTCGTTGTCTAATTTTAAAACTAATCCACTAGGCAAAGTGAGAACATATGTCCCTACGGCTAAGGCAACAACCCTTGCTCTATTTCCAACATGAAGGTCCACTTCACCTCAGCCAATCTTGTACTCCTACTTAGATCTTGCACATTTGCACAAATGTGAGATCCACATCTAGTAGCCAATACCCAAGATGAGGAAGTAGAAAAGTTAGCCTCTATAACAAAAATACCTAAAGTGGAAATCTTACTTCCCTTCTCCTTAGCAAGTTCTTCAAGATAGAGCTTGTAGTTGCGCTTCTAATGTCCAAGTTGCCTACAATGGAAGCACTCCCTTTCCTTAGCCACACCTCCAGATGGTTTTAGTGCAGCTGAAGAAGAATTAGCAATGGAATTTCCTTTAGCTTTGTTCTTCTTCTTATTGGCCTTTTCCTTTCCCTTGCCCTTTTAAACCATCAAAATGAGCTTAGCCTTCTTAAGGTTTTGCTCAGTAGTTCTTAACATGTTGAGCAATTCAGGGAGGGACTTGTCAAGGTCATTCATGTTATAGTTCATGACGAACTGACTGTAACTTTTGGGCAATGATTGCAAGACTACATCAACAGCCAACTATTTCTAAAGAGCAAATCCCAAACTCTCAAGATTCTCAATGTACCTAATCATCTTAAGCATAGGAGGACCCACGGGACTTCCCTCAGACATTTTGCACTAAAACAATGCCTTAGAGGTCTTAAACCTTTCATGCCTAGCTTGCTCTTGGAAGAGCATTTTAAGATGTTCGATCATATCGAACACTGTCATGTTCTCATGTTGCCTCTGAAGCTCATATCATAACTAGACATATGGAAGTTCATGTGCCAGAAATTTAAGATTAAAACTCAAACCACAAAGGTTAGTTTGAAGGTGATCTTTCAGCTGGACCTGAAATGACAGAATTGAGGGGAGTAAGTTTCATTAAGAAACTTAGTAAGGGTAGCACTTGGATTCAATAGGCAATGTAACCATCATTAAAACCTGCATCCAAAGACACTAAAACACAAAAACCACAATGCATATATACAAGATATAGCAACCAAATGCAGCATCCAAACACAAACAATAAACACATGAAATGTGGTAGCAGCATATACCATAGGTTAGTCCATAAAACACATAATAAAGATAACCAAATCACTATGGCAGCCCTCCTCAAGCTAATGCTTGGTCTTAGGAGGATTTTAACAGTAGTTAGTACTAACTTTGGGCTCTAAAAAACCTCATTTTACTGCCATCTTTGTGCACTTCATACTAGGTCACAAAACCTTCAATAAGTGCACTCCCTTCACTAAGCTTGGCTCATCAAGCTCATGGCTCTCTTCCAAGCTTAGCCCCAGCTCCATGGATGTTTGAAAATTGCAGAAAATAGTCCATGAGAGCAAGAGAACCCTTACCAAAGTGGGTAGGTTGAAAATCAAGCTTGATCCTTGAAGTATCCAAGAAATAGCTCTAATTTGCTTCCAATTGCTTCCTTTTGCCTTCAATTTCAATCAATTGCAAGTTTGAAGGTGTGGTGGCTATGGAGGAAGTATGGCTGTGTTCTTGGGTTGGGGGAGGATGAAAATGAGAGAGAGATAGGTGATTTGGCCACTTAAATGGCCTTAAANCATGGTGGGATAACCCCACAATTCCACCCTTAAAGTTAAGTCAAAAGCTTGAACACCTTAAGGTTTACACTAGGACATTTAGGTCCTTATTGCCTTTAGTGTTTCCTTTGTCCAAACTTGTCTTTCATGAGTAATTTGGTCCTCCAATAGCACTTTCATACCATTTATATCCTTCCCATAACTCTTCAAGTCTCTTTCTTGAGAGTTTTGCAATTGAGTACCTGAATTTCCAAAACCTTACAAAAAAGTTCATAGGTTGCCTGACAAACAAGCAATCATTTAGGCTTTTCTTAGGGGCCAAGTTACCAACTTAGAATACTTTTAAGGAGGTGTTGATCATGCCTTTTACCCCTCACACTTCAATCACTATCGTGAGAATTACACAATATAATGGTTTTTAGCCATTATGACACACTCGTAATTCTCTCATTTTGTGAGGTGGTAACAATATTTATGATCATAAGCAATGAGAAGTGTCTAGCAACACATCATTACTACCCATGTGATAAGATTGTCAGTGATTCAACTAAACCTTTATTATCATTATCCGTATATGTCATTGTCCATTTTTCCAAGATATCAAAACTAAGCATTAGACATGGAATGTCTCACTGTCGTATGGCCCAATCTTTGGCTTCATGATTACTGAGTAAACTAACTTATACTGATGACATTGATATCATATATCAACTCATCCAAGCATGGCCATGCATTTTCTAAGTCTCACTCTATCAAGGGGCCTGAAGATATCATTCCCGTTACATAGGAGGGACAAATCCCATCTTAATCATACAAACCCCTCCGCATGATATGTGACATACCCAATTACCTCCTTCAAGTTCATTCAGTTACGAGCAACAAAGGGGAGTATTAAAGTATATGACTCATATGTAGGGAACCTTGATGACATTAGGTCAAAGAACTACATATATCATGATCACAATGAGAATCACTTATGACACTCATATCACGATCCATGTAGCGTTCTCATGGTGGGTTAGTCTAGTACACAAGTTCTCCAACTTGTACCCATATGTGGACTACATATCTCATATTAGTCTCCACATATGCTAGTCATTATGTATTATTGTAACCTGCTCCATGATAATACTAGACTAGGGACATCTAAGATTATCATTATTTTAGGGTTATAATTACGTTTATTACGTTACGTAGAAATAAAACAATAAACATAATTACTGGATTAATGCCTTAATAAAATATCATGACTCAATGTGCAAAATACAATTATCTTATGATTGGCTTTTGGGCACAACACTAACATTTTCCTTTCAGGGCATGTCTTCTCAATTCGAGTACTTCGGCCTATGATTAACTTTAAGCTATTAATTTCCACATCCTCATAGTTGTCCTTGTAAGGTTTCGGGAGTCAAATAAGTGTACCAGAAACAAACTGAAACCCTTTAGGATCTACATAAAATAGAGTAAATCGGGTGTTTAAAATTTTTTATACTTAGTCGGTTGAGATCTTTCACCCAACTATTAAGTTGAATCACAAACTCGAACAGTTGACATATTTAAGATCTCTATGGTATCCACATGAACCACTCAGATCACTACACCTCTACCACATTCCAGCTGGTGTGTTCCTCTTACATCCGTAGTGCTAGCTTGCACCATCTAAGAAAAGGCAAGAAGAGAGTGTGACTGGAATCTTTCATAACCCTTCTAATATTGTCCTTAGGGAGACTAGGGCTGGAAAATCCTTGGTATATGAATTTATGGTGTGGCTTAACTCTCATGCCTAATAGGTTTCAAAACCCTAATCCAATTAGGTCTAATTTCGAGCTTTATAATGGCTTAACCTTTGGCCAATTATTAATCCGAAATTATCATGAAACCAAAACCAAATAATTTGGCTCATGCACTCAAATAATCCAATTGGCTCTAAATGTGCAACCTAATAGGCTCCTATCATATTGACAATGATCATAAATCACATTTATGATCATAAATAATGAATGGTGTCTAGCAACACATCATTCCTACCCAAGTGACAAGATAGTTGGTGATTTGACTAAACCTTTATGATCATTATCCATATATGCCATTGTCCCTTTCTCCAAGATATCAAGATTGAGCACGAGACATAGAATGTGCCACTTTCGTACAACCCATTTTAAGGTTTCTTGATTACCGAGTAGGCTGACTAAAACTGATGACGTTGATACCCCATATCATCTCATCCTTATGTGGCCATGTATTTCCACATTCTTACTTAATCAAGGGGCCTGAAGATATCACTTTGATTATAGAGGAGAGACAAATCCCATCTTGATCATACAAAACCCTTCGCTTGACATACCGAATGACCACCTTCATGTTCACTCAATTACAAGTAACAAAGGGAAGTGTCAAAGTAAATGACTCACATGTAGGGAACCTTGATGAACTTAGGTCAAAGGACTACATATACTATGATTACTATGAGAATCACTTATGACACTAATACAATAATCCATGTAGCATTCTCATGGTGGGTCCGTCCAATACACAAGTTCTCCAACTTGTATCCATATATAGACTACATATCTCATATTAGTCTCCACACATGCTAGTCCTTATGTATTATTGCAACCCACTCCACAATAATTCTAAACCAGAGACGTTTAAGAATACTATTATTCTATGGTTATAATTATGTTTGATTATGTCACATAGAAACAAAACAACAAACACAATTATTGGAATAATGCCTCAATAAAATACCATGACTCAATGTGCAAAATAAAACCATCTTATGATTGGCTTTTGGGCACAACACTAACAGTCCTTGTCATCTTTGGGTGGCTCATTTGTTTTGTCGAAGGTAAAATTTTCCTGATGTCTGGGCATGAATCTTTCCAAGCGCTTGCCTTGCCCTCATAAAACCTTTCTCACATCAAACTGGTTGATAAATGTATTAGCATCTCATTCCTTAGTCTCGAATGTCATAGTTAGATAGTTCAAATCAAATCCAAGGTGGAAACTATAGGTTTTTGGGAGCCATAGAATGTAGTGGAAATTAACCGAAATCCTTCAGGACCTAAGTGAAATGGGATAAATTGGGTGTTGAAAACTTTTTATGCCTAGAGGGTTAAGATCTTTCACTAAATTGTCTAGCTGAATCAAAAAACTTGAACAGTTAATAAACAATGAGCTATGTTTAGAAACACATTATTGCTGCCCAAGTGACAAGATAGTCAGGGATTCGACTAAACCTTTATGATCATTATTCGGATATACCGTTGTCCCTTTGCCCAAGGATATCAAGACCAAACATGAGACATGGAAGGTGTCACTCTCGTCCAATCTTGCGTTTCTTGATTCTCAGGTAGACTGACTTAAACTAATGACATTGATATCCTTTATCAACTGATCCGAGCATGGCCATGCATTTTCTTAGTCTAACTAAATCAAGGGGCCCAAAGATATTACTCCCATTATATAGGAGGGAAAAATCTCATCTTGATCATATAAAACTCTCTACATGATATGTGACATACCCAATGACCACCTTCATGTCACTAAGAAATAAAGGTAAGCATCAAAGTATATGACTCACATATAGATAACCTTGATGACCTTAGGTCAAATGACTACATAGACCATGATCACTAAGAAAATCACTTATGACACTCATTTAACAATCCATGTAGCATTCTCATGGTGAGTTGGTTCAGTACATAAGTTCTCCAACTTGTAATCATATGTAGACTACATGTCTTACATTAGACACCACATATGCCCATCTTTATATATTATTCCAACCTATTCCATAATAATACTAGACCAAAGATGTTTAAGAATACTATTATTTTAGGGTTATAATTATAGTTGATTATGTTACACAGAAACAAACAACAAGCACAATTGTTGAAATAATGCCTCAACAAAATATTATGGCTTAATATGTAAAGTAGAATCATCTTATGATTAGCTTTTGGGCACAACGCTAACAAACTCCCGCTTGCATTAAAGGCAATCATCCATATATCTAATACTAATGGATCTAAAGTTGCTATCATGCTTTTGCTATATAAAGGGTTTCGATAGTGGATTAGCAATATTGTTGTCTATTGAGGTCCTACATATCCTTACGTCATCTTGCATTGATTTCCTTAATGAGATGACAGTGTCAGAGTATGTGTATTAATCACCAGTGATGACACAACCCCGTATGGCCCTGCCTAGGAAGCCCATGAGAACAAGTCTCACACTAGTTATGATTGGCTAATTAATTATGTGCACCCTTGTTAGAACTTCATGCCACTAGTTATTTAACCTAGAAATGCAATCATGCATGCAAGAGTTGCTTTGGCTTGGGTAAGTAGAATAAAATATTTATATAGCCAAGGCATTTTTCATGAAATTGAATGTTCAAAGAGTTGAAGCAATACAAAACCATCATAGTGTCATCATAATCCTACACATAATTAACCATGTATGGGCATTTAAATGAAAGAAGACTATGCCCTACACCTAAAGGCAATCTTAAAGTCCATAACTCTATTTATACATATTGGAGGCCACTACCATACATCATGTATATACAAGCCTAGTTGACATGGCCGCCTTCGGCCTTGCCTAGGAAACCTATGAGAACAAATCTCACACTGGTTGCAATTAGCTAGTCATTTATGCACGCCAAATTAAAACTTCATGTCACTAGTTAATTAACCTAGATATGCAAGTATGCATGTACTTTTGCTTTGACTTGAGTAAATAAGATTCAATAAAACATTCATATTTGCCTAGGCATTTTTCCATAAAAACCAGAGTTTAAACAGTCAAGGCACATAAATCTATCATTTGTATCATCATTACTACACATAAAAACCATGTGTGGGCATTCAACAAAACAAAACTAATGCCCCTCACCCAAGAGCAACCTTTGAGTCATTTACTCCATCCATAAACATAGGAGGCAACTAGTGCATATAATATACATAAAGCTTTCCTACTGAGATCTTTCCATCTAACTCCCACCTTACATGCGATCTCGGTGGTGAGCCTAAAAAAGTCCTTCACATGCTCTACTAGCCACTGTGGCCAAGGAAAATAATAGTTTGGAAAAAAGCATAACCAACTTGTAAACATAAAAACTAAAATAACTAGGATTCTTTTAATAATGTACCTGTAACAAAAGACTACCTCAACAACCCTTAGTGGTTATTGGGCGCAATAATGTTAGAATTTGCATAGCATAAGATAAAGGGGTGAGAATTTGTAATTCTCAATAAGGGATCTTCACTTGCAAGAAAAATGCTAAGGATAACAAATATGTTATCATATGTAATCTATTGTGAGCTCATACAGCATAAGGCTAAACCTATGTGAATATGTTTCAGTCCTTTGGGACTTGTCCTCTATCTAGTCCTTAAACTACAAGGCAAAGCCTTGTCTACTAACAAGCATTGCTTACTAGCCTAACTAGTGAAGATCATCACTAGTTGAACCTCCTTTATGTTGTACGGGGCACTATGGTTGGACTGTTAATTCCTAGGTCCCGAAGAATCCACTAGGTGTACTAAGGTTTTCTCATCAAGGCCTTGAACCCGAAGGTACAACTAAGTTCTTGACGGTGCTAAACCTTCCACCTCATCTAACAATGTATTTGACATAGCCCATTAACTAGTTTTCTCATAAGGTGCACTTACCATTAACAAAAATATGAGCAAACCCCTAGATAATGAGAGAGTTTTTAGATGTTCCAGAGTGTCATTGTACTATTACATCCTTTAGGCACCCCTAGAACCATTCCTGCCCTCCCCTAGATCTTCTTTCTAAAAGTTGAAAATTGTTGTTGAATAGGCCTATAGGGTTTAGGCACCGGGAGCACCCTACCCTACGGATCAGAAAATGCACCTTAGGTGCTACAACCCCACATGACATCTAGGTGCTAGGACCCTGTGTCCTGAACCTGGAAAACACTCTCCTAAGCCTCTTTGGAGGCTTTCTATTGGTTCAAGGCAAATAAGGGGCACTTAACCTCACCATAAACATGTAAAAAAACTTGCATAGGCCGTAAATACACCATCACAAACATCCTATGACGCATCAAAACATCACACAAACCTCAAATTCAAACCTAGCCCACCATGAACACACTTGCCCATAAGTAATACTATTGCCAAAATCCCCTGTTTCTAATAAGCAACAACACTCCAATAGCATCAATTAAGCTTGAAGGTATAAATCCCTTACCTCAATTTCATCTACCAAGCAAAGATTAGCCATCCATTCAACAAGAACAATGCTCCATAAAGTTTAACCTAAGTTCCAAGCAAACCAAGCCAAATGACACTTAATCAACAACAACCAAGCAGAACCCATACCATAAAACACCAAACAAATAAGGAAACACCAAAAAATTCATGTTACCTCACGATCAAACCCTGCTCTAGCTAGAAAAACATGGAAAACACTTCAAAAACTAAGAAACAAGCTTGAAATGAGCTACCCAAGGCTTGTCTACCCTTTAGACCCTTTAAAAATCACCAAGAAACTTTCAATTTGAGTAAGAAATCAAGAAAAAATGGTGAGGGCAAAGGGGAGCTAGGCTTTGGGAGTGGAAATGATGAACAATGGTAGCCACAAGCAACTTTACCAAGCTTTTAAAGCTTTTAAATCACCAAGCCACCAAACTTTGTTAAAACTTACAAAAAGCCCAATTCCCTAAATAGTAACCCAAGACAAACTTTGGTCAAATTATGTTTACTTAGCAAAAATTTTACGTTTAAAGCAAGGGTTAGGTTTCTAAAATTCATTTTTAACTCACGATACTTGGCTCGACACTTCGGGATGCAAAATTACCTTTTTTCCCTCAACCTCTTTTGGTGTCATAAATTACTTAGAACTTAGTAAACTTTCCCCTACTTACTAATCCTTGCCTAGTTAAGTCAAAATAAGGTATTTAACTAGGAATTTAATTAATTTACCTCCCTTAGCTGAGTTTCCCGCTAGGAGGGCCATAACATCTTCCCATCTTTTTGAAATTTGGTCTTGCAAATTCTACTACAACTGAGGGAACTCACTAGGATACCTTTTCAGCATATCTTGCTCTGTCTCCCAAGTAGCTTCCTCTTCACTATGGTTTGACCAGGGGATCATAACCATTGGAATATACTTGTTTTGGAGTTTCTTAACTTGCCTATCGAGGATCTTAATGGACCTCTCTTCTTCTGGATGGGAACCACTAATGGGTTAACTACTTGTCCCATATCAACTATGCACTTCCTTAGAAGACTAACATGAAACACGTTGTGCACTTGGGACAAGTTGGGTGATAACGCCAACCAATATGCAACTTTCCCTACTTTCTCCAAGATTTCGTAGGGTCTAATGTACCTAGGGGCCAACTTAACCCTTTGCCCAAACTGGGCTATTCCCTTCATAGGTAATACTTTGAAAAGTACTTTATCACCAACTTCAAAACTAAAATCCCTTCTCCTTAAATTTTCATACTTAGTCTGCTGGTCATTTGCTGCTCTAATTTGTTTCTAGATCAGTCTAATCTTAGCCGTGGTGTCGGGTATGATCTCAGGACCAACGACTACCCTATCTGAAAGGTCAGCACAACAATAGGGTGTCATGTGTCACCTATCATACAATGCCTCGTATGGTGCCATACCTATAACTATTTGGTAACTATTATTATAAGCAAACTCAATGAATGGTAAGTCTTGGTCCCAATCACCTCTGAAGTCTGTGGCACACATATGTAACATATCCTCCAAGGTTTATATCATTCTCTTAGACTACTCAACAGTCTAAGGATAGAAGGCAGTACTAAGACTAATCTTACTTCCTAATGCCTCTTGGAAAGTGTTCCAAAACCTTGATACAAACTAAGGATCCCTATCAGATATGATTTGATCTGGTATACCGTGCAACCTCACAACCTGCTTGATATACGACTAAGCCAACCTCTCCAATGTATAGGTAATCTTTATGGGTATAAAGTATGCCGATTTGGTCAACCTATCGACCACTACCCACACCAAATCATGTTGGCTTCGGGTATTTGGTAACCTAATTAGGAAGTCCATCGTGATGGATCCTTACTTCCTCTCCGGTAGAGGTAAACTTTGGAGAGTACCTACCAGCTTCTAATGCTAAACTTTTACCATTTGGCATGTCAAACACTTAGCTATATGTCTAGCTACATCCCTTTTAAGTCCTGGCCACAAAAAGTGTGTCTTTATGTCATGGTACATCTTACTAACACTAGGATGAATATTTAACCTACTTCTATATGCCTTTTATAAGACTTGCTGCCTAAGTCCTTCCAGATTTGGCATATAGAGTCGATCCCCATGGTGTAGTATTCCATCCTTGTACTAGAACTCCTTCCTCGTGGCACCAAGTGTCTCATAGCCTGAAATCTTTTTCAAAAATGGATCCTTGCTTTGAGCTTCCTTCACCTTAGCCAGCCAAGCTGATTGAATCTCCAAAGTGTAGACTAGGGACCTTTCTTGGTCTTGCCAAAGCTCATGCAAAGTTGAGAAATAATCCCTCGGTGTTCATTCTAAAGAACTTGTAGCCTAGTCCTTAGATAGGGCTACTCCTATATATTTCCAACTTAGTGCATCTACTACCACATTTACCTTGTCAGCATAATACTCAATCGAACAGTCAAAGTCTTTTATGTACTTGATCTACCAACATTGCCTTATATTCAACTCTTTCTGAGTGAACAAGTATTTCAAACTCTTATGGTCAGTGAAAATCCTAAATGATTTCCCCATGAAGTAATTCCTCCAAAGCTTGAGCACGAAGACTATTGCTGCTAACTCAAGGTCATGAAATGGGTAGTTCAACTCATTAGGCCTAACTGCCTTGAGCCATAGGCCATCACTTGGTTTTCCTGCATCAACATACATCCCAAACCAAAACTTAAAGCATTTGTATACACTATAAAGGCCTTGTTCGAGTTTGGCAAGATGAGGATTGGGGCGCTCGTCAACTTTTTCTTCAGTTCCAAGTATGCCTCCTTACACATTGGTGTCCAGTCAAATTTCTGAGCTTTCTTAGTCAAGGCTATCAATGGTGTCGCTATCATAGAAAATTTATCTATGAACCTCTTATAGTAGCCTACCAAGTCCAAGAAGCTCTATATCTTTGTAACTGTAGTTAGCCTTTTCCACTCAACTATCACCTGAACCTTCTCAAGGTCAACCGACAACCCTTGGGAACTAATGATGTGCCCTAAAAATTGTATCCTTTTAGAACAAAATTCACATTTGGACAACTTTGCATAGTACTGATTATCCTTCAGCAATTACAAAACTATCTTAAGGTGCTCCTCATGCTCCTGGGCAGTTTGCGAGTATATCAAGATATCATCAATGAAAACTTCAACAAACTGATATAAGAACTATATGAAGTCCTATTCATGGCTTCCATGAATACTTTCAGGTCATTGGTCACACCAAACGGCATAATTGTTACTCATAATGCCCATATATTGTACTAAAGGCAGTCTTTGGAATATCTTCCTCTTTAACTTTGATCTGGAAAAATCCAGACTGGAGGTCAATCTTGGAAAACACCTTCATTCCCCCCAGTCTGTCAAAAAGATCATCGATCCTAGGAAGCGGATACTTGTTCTTGACTGTTACTACATTCAACTTTCTGTAGTCAATGCACAGTCTCAAAGTTCCATCCTTCTTGTTCACAAACAACATTGGGGCTGCCCACAGTGATTCACTATGCCTTATAAAGCCTTTCTCTAGCCACTCTTCCAATTGCCTCTTCCGCTCATCCATTTCAAGAGCTAACATTTGATATGGAGGTATTGAAATCGGTTCTATGTTAGGCTGGAGGTGAATGGAAAACTCAATGTCCTGCATCGGTGGTAACCTAGCCAAATCCACTGGGAACACCTCGGGAAACTGATTGGCTATAGGAATTACCTTAAGTTCCTCTTCTATGGCCGCTCTATTCAAGGTGTAATAGACTTCCTCATCGACTATAAGGATGGAGTTCATAAGTCTAAGGTGCAAACTTCTAGCACTAGTTGCTAACCCTCCTATGCAAATCACTCCAGCTCCTTAAACATCAATAATGTCGACTGAGTGATTAGCACAATCAATTAGCACCTTATGCTTACTTAGCCAATCCAATCCCAGCACTAGGTCATATGACCTTAATTCTATAACCCATAATTCACAAGCAAAGTCATGGTTGCCTAATTGTAAGGGATACCTATTAGCCAACTCATTGGTCAAAATAAAACTTCTTTCTGCAATTCTAATGAGTTTTAACTCATTGGAGATATCATGTTGCAATTCTAATCTATCTACCAAGGCAGTTGATTGTTAGTGTTGTGCCTAAAAGCCAATCATGAGATGATTGTATTTTTGCACATTGAGTCATGATATTTTATTAAGGCATTAATCCAGCAATTATGTTTGTTGTTTTGTTCCTACGTAACTTAACAAACATAATTGTAACCCTAGAATAATGATATTCTTAAAAGTCCCTGGTCTAGTATTATTGTGGAGCGGGTTGCAATAATACCTAACGACTAGCATATGTGGAGACTAATATGAGATATGTAGTCTACATATGGGTACAAGTTGGAGAACTTGTGTACTGGACCGACCCACCATGAGAACACTACATGGATCGTTATATGAGTGTCATAAGTGATTCCCATAGTGATCAGGGTATATGTAGTCCTTCGACCTAAGATCATCAAGGTTCCCTACATGTGAGTCACATACTTTGATACTTTCCTTTGTTGCTCGTAACTGAGTGAACTTGAAGGAGGTCATTGGGTATGTCACATATCATGCGGAGGGATTTGTATGATCAAGATGGGATTTGTCCCTCCTATGTAACGGGAGCGATATCTTCGGGCCCCTTGATAGAGTGAGACTTAGAAAATGCATGGCCATGCTCGGATGAGTTGATATGCGATATCAATGTCATCAGTTTAAGTTAGTCTACTCGGTAATCAAGAAACCAAAGATTGGGCTATACGAGAGTGACACATTCCATGTCTCGTGCTTAGTCTTGATATCTTGGACAAAGGGACAATGGCATATATCGGTGATGATCATAAAGGTATAGTCGAATCATCGACAATCTTGTCACTTGGGTAGCAATGATGTGTTGCTAGACACCGCTCATTGCTTATGATCATAAATGTGATTTATGATCATTGCCAACGTGATAAGAGCCTATTGGGTCGCACACATAGAGCAATTTGGATCATTAGAGTGCATGGGCTAATTATTTGGGTTATGGTTTCACTTTAATTTCGTATTAATAATGGGCCCAAGAGTTGAGCCATTATTAAGCCCGAAATTAAATCCTAATTGGATTAGGGCTTTGAAACCCATTAGGCCTGGAAGTTGAGTCTCACTATAAATACAACTTTTAAGTGAGAAATTCGCAGGTCTCCTTGCCCTAGCCTCCCAAAAGGACAGTCGCACTCTTCTCTTGCAATTCCTTGGAGGACGCAAGCTAGCACTGCGAGCGCAAGAGAAACGCATCTGCTGGGACATGGTGGGAGCGTGGTGATCCCGAGAGGCTCGTATGGATACCATAGAGAGATTGAACACGTCAACTGTTCAGGTTTTGTGATTCGACTCTACAGTTGAGTGAGAGATCTCAACCAAAAATTAGGTATGAAAATTTTCAAACACCCGGTTTACCCCGTTTCACTTAGATCTTGGAGGGTTTCGGTTAAATTCCGCTGCGCTGTTTGGCTCCCAAAACCCAACATTGATATCACAGAAAGAGTAGCAATAGTATCAAACAGTACTCTAATGCTACTATTTTGAAATGTAAAGTTACCTCAAAAGGATGTTGGCTCTTTGGTCACTTGACTAGCCAAGGTGAAAACCCTCGGCTCAACTATTGCTGTGGGCACATTGGGTCAATTTCCTATGGCAAGGGGTACCAGTGGTGACTTCCTAGGTGGACTCGGCAAAGGTGAACCCGTGGGCATTCCCTTGCCCAATGGCGACTGTATCCACAATTATTACAAATGTTGCTTCCCAAAGTGCATGGCTTGAAGCCATGAAGTCTCCTAAACTTGGGGCACAAGCTTCCTTTCTTCCACTTTACTGGGCATTAAGTCTCGGCTGCCTTCCCTACCATTGGAGGCTTTATAGCACTCTTTTCTAGATTGGATGGCGCAACCTGCACCCTTTTGCTTTGAATCCTTGAGTCTTCAAACACCCCTTCTAGAGCTAACACCTTTTGAACCATTTGGTGATAGCTCTGAATGTCCACCATCACCATGTATCTCCGAAGCACAGGCTTAAGGCCTTCGAGGAATGTTTTAGCCTTGAGCTCATCATTTTCGGCCATGTATGGAGTATACCGAATAAGTGAATTATGGCATTACTCATACTTTTTTACGCACATCTCTCATTGGGTGAGATTTTCAAACTGAATGCTCCTTTGCTCTTGGGCCACCTCGCTGATATACTCTTGTCAGAACTTCTTCTCAAAGTTTGACCACTTGAGCACCTTTTTCTTATGCTTCAGTTGATTTCCATTGCTTTCCTTTAGCATTTCTAAGACATCATCTCACCATAACCTAGCAGTCATTCTTGAAAAAAAAAGGTACTAAGGCCATCTTCTACTCTAACTCGTAACCTTTACAACTAAAAACTCGATTCATCATATTCAACTAATCCTTTGCCTTATCGGGTTCGCCTAACCCGTCAATGCTTATGGGTCAACCATCTTAAAATTCTTAAGTAACCTCATTTGATATGGAATTTCTCCCTACCTTGGAGCCTTCATAACTTCCTATTCTTCCTTATACTCATAAGCATGGTCTTGCCACTCATGAGGCCTAGGCACGTACTAATGGTCAGCATGCCTTTCTTGACCATGGGGTGGGTCATTCCCCTGGTCATATTTTTCTTGAGGAATTTTTCTATCCTCTTGGTCTTGGAATAACCCGTTCATTATGGTGGTCATGCCTTGTGCCACTTGCACTAAGGTTTGTGTCATCCTCTGAAACACCCTGGATATTTCATCCAACCTTGCCACAACTGGATCACTAGAACCTTTACTAGGTTCCCTAGCTCCACTAGAAGCTCCATACCTTGTGTCAACCATAGCAACCTGCAACTAAAGCCAGACGACATTCCACAGATGTTGGTTAGTACTAACTATCCTAGCACAAGGACTTTAAACTAGATCTTAGTCCTAGCCTTGAAGGTTTGTGAACTAGGCTTTGATACCAAATTGACATGGTAGCCTTCAGCCTTGCTTAGGAAACCTATGAAAATGAGTCTCATGATGGTTGCAATTGGCTAGTCATTTATGCCCGCCAAATTAAAAATTCATGTCACTAGTTAATTAACTTAGATATGCAAGTATGCATGCACATTTGCTTTGACTTGAGTAAATAGGATTCAATAAGGATTCACATTTGCCTAGGCATTTTTACATAGAAACCAGAGTTCAAGTAGTCAAAGCACAAAAATCCATCATTTGTATCATCATTACCATACATAAAAACCATGTACGAGCATTCAAAAAAAGAAAACTAATGCCTCTCACCCAAAAGTAATCCTAAAGTCCTTTACTCTATCCATGAACATAAGAGGCAACTAGTGCATACAATATACATATGGCTTTCCTACTGAGATCTTTCCATTTAACTCCTACCTTAGATGCGATCTCGATGGCAAGCCTAAAAAAGTCGTCCACATGCTCTACTAGCCATTGTGGCCAATGAAAACTAAAGTTAGCAAGAAACTTAATCAACATGCAAACATAAAAGCTAGAATCACAAGGATTCTTATAATATTGTACCTACAACAAAAGACTACCTTGACAACTCTCAATGG
This sequence comes from Aquilaria agallochum, assembly GCA_000696445.1. NCBI lineage: Eukaryota > Viridiplantae > Streptophyta > Magnoliopsida > Malvales > Thymelaeaceae > Aquilaria > Aquilaria agallochum. Next base: position 29,213 of record KK903163.1, read on the forward strand.
TTATCAAGCGCAACAATGTCAAAATATGGACAAGATAATATAAGGGAGTGAGAATTTGTAATTCTTAGTAAGGGATCTTCACCTGCAAGAAAAATGCTAAGGACAACATATATATTATCATATGTAATCTACTGTGAGCTCATAAAGCATGAGACTAAACCTATTTGCATATGTTTCAGTCCCTTGGACTTGTCCTCTACCCAGTCCTTAAAGTACAAGGCAAAGCCTTGTCTACTAGTAAGCATTGCTGACTAGCTTAACTTGTGAAGTTCATCACTAGTTAAACCCCCCTTATGTTATACAGGGGCACTATGGTTGGACTGTTAATTCCTAGGTCCCGAAGAACCCACTAGGTGTACTAAGGTTTCCTCATCAAGGCCTTGAACCTGAAGATACAACTAAGGTTTTAATGGTGCTAAAGCTTCAACCTCATCTAATGGTGTATTTGTTATGGCCCATCAACTAGTTTTCTCATGAGGTCCACTTACCATTCACAACACCATGAGAAAACCCCTAGATCATGAGAAAGTTTTTGGATGTTCTGTAGTGCCATTGTGTCATTATAACCCTTAAGAACCCCTGGGACCATTCTTACCCTCCCTCAGATCCTTTTTCAAAAAGTTGAAAATTGTTGCTGAACAGGCCTCTAGGGCCTAGACAATAGTAGTAACCTACTCTGTGGAATAGAAAATGCACCCTGGGCAATGTAGCCCCGCATGGCACCTAGGCATTAGGACCTTGTATCCTAAACCTTGAAAACACTTTCCTAAGCCTCTTTGGAGGCTTCCTATGGGTTCAAGGCAAACAAGGGGCACCTAAACTCACCATAAACTTGTAAAACAACTTACATACGCCATAAATACACCATCACAAACATGCTATGATGCATCAAAACATCAGACAAACCTCAAATTCAAACCTTGTCCGCCATGAACACACTTGCCCATAACTAATGCTATTGCCAAAATCCCTTACTTCCAACAAGCAGCAACACTCTAATAGCATCAATTAAGCTTGAAGCTATAAATCCCTTACCTCAATTTCATCTACCAAGCAAGGATTAGCAAACCATTCAACAAGAACAATACTCCACAAAAGTTTAACCTAATTTCCAAGCAAACCAAGCCAAATCACACTTAATCAACAACAGCCAAGTAAAACCCATACCATAAAACACCAAACAAACAAGGAAAGACAAAAAATTCATGTTACCTTATGCTTAAACCCTGATATAGCTAGAAAAATGTGGAAAACACTTCCCAAACCAGGAAACAAGCTTGAAATGAGCTACCTAAGGCTTGTATACCCCTTGGACCTTCAAAAATCACCAAGAAACTTTCAATTTGAGCAAGAAATCAAGATGAACTGGGGAGGGCAAGAGGGAGCTCGGGTTTGGGAGTCGAAATGATGAACATTGGCAGTGACAAGCAACTTTACCAAGCTTTTAAAGCTTTTAAGTCACCAAGCAACCAAACTTTGTTAAAAGTTACAAAAAGCCCCATTCCTCAAATAGTAACCCAAGACAAACTTTAGTAAAATCTTGTTTACTTAGGAAAATTTTTAGGATTAAAGTGAGAGTCAGGTTTCTAAAACTCATCTTTAACTCTTGGTACTCGGCCCGACACTTTGGGATGTAAAATTACCATTTTGCCCTTGACCTTTTTAGGTGCCATAAACTACTTGGAACTTAGTAAACTTTCCCCAGCTTATTAATCCTTGCTTAGTTAAGTCAAAATAAGGTATTACATTAGGAATTTAATTAATTTGCCTCCTTTAACTGAGCTTCCCACTAGGTGGGCCATAACACTAGTATTACTGAGACCCAATCAACTAGCTTCCACCTTAGATGAAAAATCCTGATGGCAAGCCTGAATAGTCTTCCATGTGCTCACTAGCCTCTATGGGCAAGAAAACTATAGTTAGTACAATGACAACTTAACTATCAAGTATAATAAGAACTTAAGTATCAAGTAACAATATACCTCTAGCAGAAGCTATGGTGACAACCTTCAACAATTGTCAGGTTGAACAACATCCATATCTTTACAACATGTAACTAAGGGAGTGAGAATCCTATGATTCTCAGTAAGGGGTCTTTAACCTATAAGGAAAACATTAAGGATAACACATATATATATACATATGTACATATATATATATATATATATATATATATATGTATACGTATATGTAATTTTCTGCGAGCTCATACAGTGTGAGGCTAAACCTATGCACATAGGGTTTCATTCTCTTAGGACTTGTCCTTTATTTAGTCCTTAACTATAAGGTAGAGCCTTGTCTACTAGCAAGCTTTGCTTACTAGCCTAACTAGTAAAGTTCATCATTATTTAAGCTTCCCTTATGTTGTATATGTGATTATGGTGGATTGACTTCACTTGAGTTCCAAAGAACTCACTAGGTGTGCTAAGCCTCCACATAGTGCCTCAAGTCCTAGACTTGCCTAGGTCACTTATGTACTAAGCTTCCACCTTAAACTCTTACCAAGAGTGAACTAGGTTCTCACTTGTGCCTCAAGTAATCATGCCTAGGCTATATGTGTACTAAACCTTCACTCAAGACATATACCTATCCATTATTACTTGGTTCAAACTAGTAGAGTAGCAATAACCATGGTTGGAATCATTTATAGCTTCTTTGGAAGCCATATAGGAGCACTACGGTTCCCATATCAGAACCTCAAACCCGATGGCACAGTTAGGCTCCTGATGGTACTACACCTTGCACCTAACTAATGATGCTCTTTTATGGCCAATCATGCCTTCACTTTGAACTAAAATATAGCCAATACTAGCAAATCTAGGCTGGGGAAAGCATGAAAGTGGTAATGCCCCCTTTAGCTTCATGTGGAATCTTAAATCTCCTCAATTGGAGACCTGAGCAAAATGTTATGGCTGAATTACTACAAGGGTGTGGAAGTTGGCGGGTCTAGGCATTTTGCTTATAGGGATCCATTGCCAACCATTAGGGACACACTGCTATAGTACAAAACACTCTAGTTTTGTCATGAAGAACTTTGCAACATGTTGCCAATATTTGGTGATGCATCCCCAAGCTCTTCATGCCCAAAAATTCAAGATTTCATACTATAGCCCCTTTGGGGGCTTCCAAGGCCTTCCAATAGCTACAAGGATGCTTCAAGTACCTCAAACCTGCATGTATACATGCACTAGGCCACAATACACGATTCCTACCAACCTTATGATGCATAAAAACATCACACTAAGCAAGACAACATCACTAGTCCACCATGGTCAACATAGCCCACCAACTATTACTATTCATCAAACTACTTGAATTTAATAAGAAAACAAGCTATGAATGGCATCAAATATGCATGAATCATAAATCCCTTACCTTAATTTCATGCTACAAGCAATGATAAAGCGTGCCAACACCAAGAACAAAGCTCCATTAAGGTTTACCTATGTTCCTAGAAATTCTAAACAAATGGCATCAAATTAACACAACCCAACCAAAACCCAAGCAACCAAGGGCCAAACAAACAAGGGAATAACAAGAAAATCAAGTTACTTCTTGCACAAAATATGGCCCTAGTTGGAAAATGTGATTTCAAGCTTTGAGCACACAAAACCTCCTTGAAATGAGCTACCCATTGCTGATACACCCTTGGAACCTTCAAATTTCATTAAGAAAAAAAAGATTTTTAAAGAAATTAAGATGGATTTGAAGGGGGCAAGAAGGACCTCAGGTTTGGAGAGGAAAATGGAAGATGGTTGCAGAGAAAACCTATTCTCCACAAAGTTATAAGCCTTTGGTCACTAATCTGTAAAACTTTCTTAAGTTTGCCAAAAAGCCCTTTCCCAAAATAGTAACATTTGGTAAAATATTTGTCAAACTTTCAACACTTAGTGAAAATTTTTGGTGCTAAGAAAGGGTTAGGTTTTAAAACATGTTTTTGACACTCAGGGCATTGCCTAACACCTCGAGATATAAAATTACCATTTTTCTCCTGACATCATTTGATGCCATAATCTCCTTAGAACCTAATAAACATTAACTATCATGCTTGGCCTTGCAAAATAAACTTAAAATAAGGTATTAAACTGGTGATTTATTAATTTATAAACCTTAAACAAGCTTTCCACTAGGAGGCTTATAACATTCTCCTTAACATGGAGAATTTGGTCATCCAAATTCTATTTCCCCACCTTGAGACCCTACCCTAGGATACAATGCCAACAATTCCTGAGCAAACCTACCAAGAGGTGTCAATTCCACAACAACTCACTTGGTGCCAAACTAACCTGACTCACTGAGCTAATACCCTCTGGCACTTGAGTCCGGGCTTGTCTCATATAGGTACTACTACTAGTGCTATACTTCATGCTGACACCCAAATGTAATCTTATTACTGCTCACTGTTCTCCCCACCTTAGCCTGACCTTACTTTGTCCAAAGCAGCTTAGTGCAACACTTTGTCAATGACTATGATATGGCTCCTTTTACAACTCTCAACACATGATGCTACTAAAGGATTTTTTACTACTTAGACTGTCTTCGTAAATTTGGGGACCACAACTCTTTAACACCAATCCTTATGCTTGAGCCTTTTAGTGTAAGTTAGCTTAACAAGTTTTGAAAACCTGTCCACTAACCTTGCACTGATTGCCAGCTACTAAAGATCAGCGCTGACCAACTTCCTCCTTTCACTTCTTTATGCCAAAACCCACTAGTGTAAGCTAACCTAGCAAGTTAAACTTGCCTATTAACATTCACACTTAAAAAGACTCACTCTAGGTTGGGAACCCAACAACTTTGTTGGACCACAAGACTAAGTGTGTAACTAGCACACTACGGCATTGCCATAAATGCCTTGGCTCTATTATAGCCCTCATAGTGGAATGCTCGATGACCAAGGTAAGCTTCAAAATCCCTAGCTTAAACACCTTAATTAAAAGTGAATTAAAAAAATCAAGTAAGTTATTCAAGGGTTAGTTGCTTCCATATGGTTTATGAAACTAGTTATGCCCATCGGCAAAATGGTCATTTTGCACCTCAGAGGGTTAGGACAAGTCCCTGGAGTAAAAATAACATTTTTAAAAACCTAAAGCTCAAGTTAGCAAATTTTTCCTAAGTGTTTAATTACCTATTTGCTATTTGAGGAAGGGGTAAGTTTGTAAAAAATTTAAAACTTTGGGGTGGAAGAGGTTTTGTTATTAAATTGGTTAGAAGGGATGAGTTCTTGCTACTATTCACTCATCTTTTCCCTTTTAATTTCTTAGCCCTCTCTTCCCCTCTCCATCTTTTGCTCAAATTCTACCAAAATCATGATTTCTTGTTGAAATTTGGAGGCTTCCATGGTACCCAAGAAAAAGGTAGCTCGATTTTTGTTGTTTTTGCACCATTTAAGCTTCTTGGGGCATTTTTATGCTTAGGATGAGTTGAATTTGTGAGGTAAATTCTTTTCCATGTTGTTTTTCTTGTTTCTTAAGCTTTGTGGAGCTTTGGTCTTACTTGGATTGTTTTAATTTAATGCCATGAACCTTGTATTGCTTTAGAACCTAGGAAAAACTTAATGGAACCCTTGAGCTTGGAATGTGTGGCTTGGAATTGCTTGATTGTTGCTAATTCAAGTACAATTAAGGTAAGGGATTTGTGATTCATGCATATATGATGCCATTCATAGCTTGTTTATGGTATAATTCAATTAGTTTTATGAAGGGTGCTTGTTGGTGGATGGTGATGAAGATGATGGACTAGTGAGGTTTTGATGATTTGTGTGGTGTTTATAGACACCATATTATTGGATTAAATGGTGCATTGTGGCCTAGTGCATATATACATTTAGGTTTGAGGTAGCTGGAGGTGTCCCTAGGCCAATTGGGAGGCATTGTAAGCACCCAAAGTGCCTATGGGGTTTTCTATGCACGAAGGGTTAGGGACATCTCGTTAAGGTTGGGGATGTGTCAACAAGCCCTTGTGTAGGAAACCTGAGTGTTTTGTACTATGGTGATGCGTCGCCAACCCCAGAGGCAAAATCCATTGACCTGCTAACTTTGACACCTTTGTAGTATTTTGCCTACAACTTTTCGCTCGGGTGTTTGATTAAGGTGATTCAAGATTCCACACGAAGCTAGGTGGAAGGGTTACCATTTTCTTGATTTTTGAAAGCTAGTGTTGGCATAAATTTAGCTTTATTTTTGTTCAAAGTGAGGAGATATTTAGCCACATTAGAGCACTATTAGTCAAGTGTATGATTTAGTACCATCAGGAGCATAGTTGGGCCTTCAGGTTTAAGGTCCCCATGTAGGAACCTTAGTGCACCTAAGTGGGCTCAAAACAACCTAGCGAATGAGTCTAACCATGGTCATTGCTAGTCCATTAGGGTGAACCAAGTAATGGTGGATAGGTATGTGCCTTAAGTGAAGGTTTAGTGCACTTGTGGCCTAGGCAAGGTTAGTTGAGGCACAAGAAAGAACCCAGTGCACCCTTAGTAAGGTTTTGAAGCGGAAGCTTCGTACACAAGTAACCTAGGCATGTCTAAGGACTTGAGGCACTAAGTGAAGGCTTAGTATGTTGGGTTTCGGGAGCCAAACAGCGCAGCGGAATTTAACCGAAACCCTCCAGGATCCAAGTGAAATGGGGTAAACCGGGTGTTTGAAAATTTCATACCTAANTCCTTGGCCCATTATTAATACGAAATTAAAGTGAAACCATAACCCAAATAATTAGCCCATGCACTCTAATGATCCAAATAGCTCTATGTGTGCGACCCAATAGGCTCTTGCCATGTTGGCAATGATCATAAATCACATTTATGATCATAAGCAATGAGCGGTGTCTAGCAACACATCATTGCTACCCAAGTGACAAGATTGTCGGTGAATCGACTAAACCTTTATGATCATCACCGATATATGCCATTGTCCCTTTGTCCAAGATATCAAGACTAAGCACGAGACATGGAATGTGTCACTCTCGTATAGCCCAATCTTTGGTTTCTTGATTACCGAGTAGACCAACTTAAACTGACGACATTGATATCATATATCAACTCATCGAAGCATGGCCATGCATTTTCTAAGTCTCACTCTATCAAGGGGCCCAAAGATATCACTCCCGTTACATAGGAGGGACAAATCCCATCTTGATCATACAAATCCCTCCGCATGATATGTGACATACCCAATGACCTCCTTCAAGTTCACTCAGTTACGAGCAACAAAGGAAAGTATCAAAGTATGTGACTCACATGTAGGGAACCTTGTTGATCTTAGGTCGAAGGACTACATATACCATGATCACTATGAGAATCACTTATGACACTCATATAACGATCCATGAAGTGTTCTCATGGTGGGTCGGTCCAGTACACAAGTTCTCCAACTTGTACCCATATGTAGACTACATATCTCATATTAGTCTCCACATATGCTAGTCATTATGTATTATTGCAACCCGCTCCACAATAATACTAGACTAGGGACGTTTAAGAATATCATTATTCTAGGGTTACAATTATGCTTATTACGTTACGCAGAAACAAAACAACAAACATAATTGCTGGATTAATGCCTCAATAAAATATCATGACTCAATGTGCAAAAATACAATCATCTCATGATTGGCTTTTTGGGCACAACACTAACAATCTCCCACTTGCACTAAAAGCCAATCATCCATGTATCTAATACCGATGGACCTAGAATGGCTATCATGCTTCTGCTGCGTAAGGGGCTTTGTCAGTGGATCAGCATTGTTGCTGTCTGTCGAAGTCTTGCATATCCTTACATCACCCCTCTCGATGATCTCCCTGATGAGATGATAACGTCGGAGTATGTGTTTAGATCGCTGGTGAGATCGAGGTTCCTCAGCCTATGCGATTGCTCCATTGTTCACAATAGAGCTCTATCGGGTCGACAATGCTTGGAACCACTCCAAGTTCAGTGATGAACTTCTTGATCCAAATTGCCTCCTTCGCAGCATCAGAGGCGACAATGTACTCAGATTCTGTTGTAGAGTCAGCTACTGTCTCTTGCTTTGAACTCTTCCAGCTTACAGCACCACCACCAATACAAAACACATAACCAGATTGCGATCTAAAATCATCCTTATCGGATTGGAAGCTTGCATCGGTGTAACCCCTTACAACGAGCTGATCTTCACCTCCAAAGACCAAGAATGCATCCTTAGTCCTTCGTAAGTACTTAAGGATGTTCTTAACAGCTGTCCAGTGACTTTCACCGGGGTTCGATTGGTACCTACTCGTCATGCTCAAAGCATATGAGACATCGGGACGAGTACATATCATGGCATACATGATAGATCCAATTGCTGAGGCATATGGAATCTTACTCATGCGCTCTCTCTCCTCGGTTGTACTCGGACACTGAGATCTAGAAAGAGTGATACCATGTGACATGGGCAAGAATCCTTTCTTGGAATCTTGCATGCTAAACCTCTTTAGCACCTTGTCAATATATGTACTTTGACTTAGGCCAAGAAGCTTTCTAGATCTATCTCTATAGATCCTNCAATAGAGCTCTATCGGGTCAACAATGCTTGGAACCACTCCAAGTTCAGTGATGAACTTCTTGATCCAAATTGCCTCCTTCGCAGCATCAGAGGCGACAATGTACTCAGATTCTGTTGTAGAGTCAGCTACTGTCTCTTGCTTTGAACTCTTCCAGCTCACAGCACCATCACCAATGCAAAACACATAACCAAATTGCGATCTAAAATCATCCTTATCGGAATGGAAGCTTGCATCGGTGTAACCCCTTACAACGAGCTGATCTTCACCTTCAAAGACCAAGAATGCATCCTTAGTCCTTCGTAAGTACTTAAGGATGTTCTTAACAGCTGTCCAGTGACTTTCACCGGGGTTCGATTGGTACCTACTCGTCATGCTCAAAGCATATGAGACATCGGGACGAGTACATATCATGGCATACATGATAGATTCAATTGCTGAGGCATATGGAATCTTATTCATGCACTCTCTCTCCTCGGTTGTACTCGGACACTGAGATCTAGAAAGAGTGATACCATGTGACATGGGCAAGAATCCTTTCTTGGAATCTTGCATGCTAAACCTCTTTAGCACCTTGTCAATATATGTACTTTGACTTAGGCCAAGAAGCTTTCTAGATCTATCTCTATAGATCCT
>KK903164.1:1915-26535 GCA_000696445.1 Aquilaria agallochum
TAATGTGAAAACTGGGTTTCATGGTCTTCATATGATTTTTATCTCTAGATTTTAGCTTTCCAATGAATCAATAATCACTCAATTCGGATCTGTTTAGCTCAAGATATGATTTTTCCACCAGAACATCGCCAATCTGTCAACATCTGAGCTTGAAGTGCACTAGTGAGCTCCTTAGCCTTCTTTCTTGTCAATGGTCCACTAGTTATCTTCAATGGATCCTTGCCATCCTTGGTTGTGCCTTCTTTGATCGTATCACCTAGGCATCGTAAGGGCGGTGTGTCAGAGCGTGTTTGGAGGCGACGTGTCGGGGGCCGTACGAGTATGGTGTTTTCGGGGGCTGTACGAGTATGGTGTGTCAGAGACTCCTTAATTGTCTGGTTGTGCACTTACATTGCCTTTTCAGGTGACCGAACTCTCCCGGGGTCCAAAGCTTCCTCGGGGAGGGGAATGTCTTCAGAGGGAGTTCCCTTGTTTTATACTAGACACCTTCAACTGGGCTTTCCCGAGGTTAGGCTCGGGTTCTCGGTGTCGCTACCTCAAGGACGTGTGTCGAAGGTGGTCTTTGGGCACGCGAGGATGATAAGAAGTTGCCTTTGGGAAGGGTGATGACTCCTCCTGACCGAAGTTGGTCCCATGGGTTCCCTGAGGGTAACGATTATCCGGCTTGTCTGAAGGTACTTGAGGCCGTCTCTTTGCCAAGGTCTGGTCGCCTGTTCAGACCAAAGGTGGTGCGTTGGCCCATGATGGTGTACACGCGTAAGGCCCTTCAGGGGCGATACCTTCGGCTACCAAGAATGAAATGGAAACATTCACAACTAGTTTGGAATGAAATGGAAACATTCACAACTAGTTTGGAATGAAATAGAAACATCCACAACTTGTTTGGAATGGAATGAAAACATGCACAACTAGTTTGGAATGAATGGAAACATTCACAAGTTGTTTGGAATGAAATGGAAACACTCACAAGTTGTTTGGAATGAGATGGAAACAATGACAAGTTGTTTGGAATGAAATCAAAACATTCACAACTAGTTTTGATTGAGATGGAAACATTCACAACTTTTTTCGAATGAAATGGAAACAATCACAACTAGTTTCGAATGAAATGGAAAGGCTCACAAGTTGTTCGAAATGACGTGGAAACCTTCACAACTTGTTTCAAATGAGATGGAAACATTCACAACCAGTTTTGGATGACATGGAAACAATCACAAGTAGTTTGGAATGAAATGGAAATATTCACAACTTGTTTGGAATGTAATGGAAACAATCAAAAGTTGTTTGGAATTAGATGGAAACATTCACAAGTTGTTTGGAATGAAATGGAAACATTCAGAACTAGTTTGGAATAAAATTTAAACATTCACAAATAGTTTGGAATAAAATGGAAACATTCAAAACTAGTTTGGAATGAAATTGAAACATTCAGAACTTTTTTGGTATGAGATGGAAACATTCACAACTTGTTTGGAATGGAAATCTTCACAACTTGCTTGGAAAGAGATGGAAACATTCACAGCTTTTTCGGAACGAGATGGAAACATTCACTACATGTTTGGAATGAAATGGAAACATTCACAACTTTTTTGGAATAAATTGGAAATATTCACACCTTGTTTGGAATGAAATGGAAACATTCACAACTTTTTTAGAATGAAATCGAAACATTCACAACCTTTTTGGAATAAAATGGAAACATTCAATACTACTTTGGAAGGAATCGAAACATTCACAACATGTTTGGAATGAAATGGAAACATTCACGATTAGTTTGAAATGAAATGGAACATTCACAACTCGTTTGGAATGAAATGGAAACATTCACAAGTAGTTTGGAAGGAGTGGAAACATTCACAACTAGTTTTGAATGAAATGGAAACATTCACAACTAGTTTGGAATGAAATGGAAAAGATTCACACCTAATTTGGAATGAAATGCAAACATCCACAACTTGTTTGGAATAAAATGGATACATTCACAACTAGTTTGGAATGAATAGAAACATTGACAACTTGTTTGGAATGAAATGGAAACATTCACAACATCTTTGGAGTGAAATAGAAACATTCACAACTAGTGTGGCAGCAATGCAAACATTCACAATTAGTGTCGAATAAAATGGAAACATTCACCACTTGTTTGGAATGAAATGGAAACATTCACAACTTGTTTAGAATGAAATGGAAACATTCATAACTAGTTTGGAATGAATGAAAACATACACAACTAGTTTGAATGAAATGGAAACGTTCACAACTTGTTTGGAGTGAAATGGAAACATTCACAACATGTTTGTAATGAAATGGAAACAATCGAAACAAGTTTGGAATGATTGGAAAGAGTCACAACTATTTTCGAATGAATGGAAACTTTCACACCTAGCTTGGAATGAATGGAAACATTCACAATTAGTTTGGAATGATATGGAAACATTCACAACTAGTTTGGAATGAAATGAAACATTCACAACTTGTTTGGAATGAATTGGAAAGATTCAAAACTAGTTTGGAGTGAAATGAAAACATTCACAAGTAGTTTGGAATGAAATAGAACATTCAGAACTTTTTTGGAATGAAATGGAAACATTCACAAGTAGTTTGGAGAGGATGGAAACATTCACAACTAGTTTGGAAAGAATGGAATCATTCACAACTAGTTTGGAATGAAATGGAAACATTCATAACTAGTTTGGATTGAATGGAAACATTCACAACTTGTTTTGAATGAACTTGAAACCTTCACAACTTGTTTGCAATGGAATGGAAATATTCACAACATGTTTGGAATCAAATGCAAACAATCACAACTAGTTCGAAATGATTGGAAACATTCATAACTATTTAGGAATCAATGGAAACATTCACAACTAGTTTGTGATGAAATGGAAACATTCACAACTAGTTTGGAATGAAACGGACGCATTCACAACTTGTTCGAAATGAAATGGAAACATTCACAGCTTGTTTGAAATGAAATGAAACATTCATAACTAGTTTGGAATGAAATTAAACATTCACAGCTTGTTTGGAATGAAAAGGAAACATCCACAACTTGTTTGGAATGAAATGGAAACTTTCACAACTAGTTTGGAATGAATGGAAACATTCACAACTTGTTTGGAATGAAATTGAAACATTTACAACTTGTTTGGAATGAAATGGAAACAATCACAAATAGTTTGGAGTGAAATGGAAACATTCACAACTAGTTTGGAGTGAAATGGAAACATTCACAACTAGTTTGGAATGAAATGGAAGCATTGACAACTTGTTTGGAGTTAAATGGAAACATTCACAACTTGTTTGAAATGGAATGGAAACATTCACACCTTGTTCGGGAAGGAATGGAATCATTCACGACATGTTTGGATTGAAATAGAAGCATTCACAAGTAGTTTGGAATGAATGTAAACATTCACAATTAGTTTTGAATGAAATGGAAACATTAAGAACTTGTTGGGAATGAAATGGAAAGAGTCATAACCTTGTTGGATTGAAAACGAAACATTCACAACTAGTTTTGAAAAAAATGGAAACATTCACAACTTGTTTGGAATCGAATGAAACATTCACAACTTGTTCGGAAAGGAATGGAAACATTCACAACATGTTTGGAGTGAAATAGAAACATTCACAACTAGTTTGGAAGGAATGCGAACATTTACAATGTGTTTCGAATGAAATGGAAACATTCACAACTTGTTCGGAATGAAAAAGAAAGATTCACAACTTTTTTCGAATGTGATGGAAATATTCACAACTTGTTTGGAATGAAATAGAAAGATTCACAACTATTTTGGAATGAATGGAAACACCCCCAACTTGTTTGAAATGTAATTGAAATATTCACAACTTGTTCGGAATGAAACGGAAACATTAATAACTTTTTTGGTATGAGATCAAAACATTCACAACTTGTTTGGAATATAAATATTCACAACTTGTTTGAAATGAAATGGAAACATTTACAACTAGTTTGGAATGAATGGAAACATTCAGAACTTGTTTGGAATGAAATGGAAAATTCACAACGTGTTTGGAATGAAATGGAAACATTCACAACTAGTTTGGAACTAATGGAAACTTTCACAACTAGTTTGTAATGAATGGAAACAATCACAACTTATTTGCAATGAAATGCAAACATTCACAACTAGTTTTCAATGAACTGGAAATATTCACAACAAGTTTGGAATGAAATGAAAACATTTACAACTAGTTTCAAATGAAATGGAAACATCCATAACTTGTTTGGAATGAAATGGAAACATTCACAACTTGTTTGAATGAGTGGAAACATTCACAACTTGTTTGTTATGAAACGAAAACATTGACAACTAGTTTGGAACTAATGGAAACTTTCACAACTTGTTTGGAATGAATGGAAACATTCACAACTTATTTAGAATGAAATGCAAACATTGACAACTAGTTTGCAATGAAATGGAAACTTTCACAACAAGATTAAAATGAAATGGAAACATTCACAACTAGTTTGGAATGAAATGGAAACATCCGCAACTTTTTTTGGAATGAAATGGAAACATCCACAGCTTGTTTGGAATGAATGGAAACATTCACAACTTATTTGGAATGAAATGGATGAAGATTTTCAGGATCTTATGATAACATACTTTTATGTTATCTACTCATATATATGCCACATGCATATTTGTTCATTTGAATTCAATATGGATATAGATATACATAATACTAATTCTTAACATATTATTCATGCATTTGATATAACATGCCATATAACATNTTATAGCTGAAGTGAGCTGACTTGAGCTGACTTGAGCTAACTTGAGCTGAAGTCCAGCTACTTTGAGCTACTTATAGCTGAAGTGAGCTGACTTGAGCTGAAGTCGAGCTACTTTGAGCTACTTATAGCTGCAGTGAGCTGACATAAGCTAACTTGAGCTAAAGGGAGCTACTTTTAGCTGCCTTAGATAGCTGTTCAAGCTAGAGTTAGCTCAATGAGCTCAAATCCTACCTTAAAAATATCTTGGTGCACCAAGAATTCCAACAAACTCCCACTCGCACTAAGAATTCCAACATTCACAACTTGTTTGGAATGAAATGGAAACATTTACAACTAGTTTTGAAGGAGTGGAAACATTCACAACTAGTTTGGAACGAAGTGGAAACATTCACAACTAGTTTGGAATCAAATTTAACATTCACAACTTGTTTGGAATGAAATGGAAACATTCACAACCAGTTTGAAAGGAATGGAAACATTCACAACTAGTTTGGAATGAATTGAAACATTCCAAGTTCTTTGGAATCAAATGCAAACACTCACAACCTGTTTGGAATGAAATGGAAGCTATCACAAGTTGTTTGGAATGAAATGGAAACACACACAACTTGTCCGGAATAAAATGGAAACATTCACAACTAGTTTGGAATGAATGGAAATATTCACAACTTGTGTGGAATGAAATGGAAACATTCACATCTAGTTTGGAGTGAAATGGAAACATTCACAACTAGTTTGGAGTGAAATGGAAACATTCAAAACTAGTTTGGAATGAAATCGAAACATTTACAACTTGTTTGGAGTGAATTGGAAACATTCTCAACTAGTTTTGAAAAAAATTGAAAGAGTCACAACTTGTTTGAAATGGAATGGAAACATTCACACCTTGTTCGGGAAGGAATGGAATCATTCACGACATGTTTGGATTGAAATAGAAGCATTCACAACTAATTTGGAAGGAATGTAAACATTCACAATTAGTTTCAAATGAAATGGAAGCATTAACATCTTGTTGGGAATGAAATGGAAAGAGTTATAACCTTTTTGGAATGAAATCGAAACATTCACAACTAGTTTTGAGAAAAATGGAAACGTTCACAACTTATTTGGAATGGAATGGAAACATTCACAACTTGTTTGGAAAGGAATGGAAACATTCACAACATGTTTGGAGTGAAATAGAAACATTCATAACTAGTTTGGAAGGAATGCAAACATTCAGAATTAGTTTCGAATGAAATGGAAACATTCACAACTTGTTTGGAATGAAAAAGAAAGAATCACAACATTTTTCGAATGAGATGGAAACATTCTCAACTTGTTTGCAATGAAATAGAAAGATTCACAAATATTTTGGAATGAATGGAAACACCCACAACTTGTTTGGAATGTAATTGAAACATTCACAACTTGTTTGGAATGAAATGGAAACATTAATAACTTTTTTGGTATGAGATCGAAACATTCACAACTAGTTTGGAACTAATGGAAACTTTCACAACTAGTTTGGAATGAATGGAAACATTCACAACTTATTTGCAATGAAATGCAAACATTCACAACTAGTTTGCAATGAAATGGAAACATTCACAACAAGTTTGGAATGAAATGGAAACTTTCACAACTAGTTTGGAATGAAATGGAAACATCCACAACTTTTTTGGAATGAAATGGAAACATGCACAAGTTGTTTGCAATGAATGGAAACATTCACAACTTGTTTGGAATGAAATGGAAACACTCACAACTAATTTGGAATGAAATGGAAACATTCACAAGTTGTTTTGAATGAAATGGAAACATTCATGACTAGTTTGGAATAAGATGGAAACATTCACAACTTGTTTCGAATGAAATGGAAACATACACAACTAGTTTGGATTGAAATTGAAACATTCACAACCTATTTGGAATGACGTGGAAACTTTCACAACTTGTTTGGAATGAGATGCAAACATTCAGAAGTTGTTTGGAATGACATGGAAACATTCACAACTAGCTTGCAATAAAATGGAAACATTCACAACTAGTTCAGAATGAAATGGCAACATTTAGAAGTTGTTTGGAATGTAACGTAAACATTCAAAAGTTGTTTGGAATGAGATGGAAACAATTACAAGTTGTTTGGAATGAAATGGAAATATTCACAACTAGTTTGGAATGAAATGGAAACATTCACAACTTGTTTGTAATGAAATGGAAACATTAATAACTTTTTTGGTATGAGATGGAAACATTCACAACTTGTTTGGAATGGAATGATTCACAAGTTGTTTGGAATGAGATGGAAACATTCACAACTTGTTTGGAATGAAATGGAAACATTCACAAGTAGTTTGGAATGAATGGAACATTCACAACTTGTTCAAAATGAAATTGAAACATTCGCAACTTGTTTGTAATGAAATGGAAACATTCACAACTAGTTTCGAAGGAATGGAAACTATCACAACTAGTTTGGAATGAGTGGAAAAATTTACAACTTGTTTGGAATGAAATGGAAACATTCACAACTAGTTTGGAATGAATTGGAAACATTGACAACTAGTTTGGAAGGAATAGAAACATTTACAACTTGTTTGGAATGAAATGGAAACATCCACAACTTGTTTGGATTGAAATACACACATGCACAACTAGTTTGGAACGAATGGAAACATTCAGAACTAGTTTGGAGTGAATGGAAATGCTCATAACTAGTTTGGAATGAAATGGAAACATCCACAACTTGTTTGGAATGAATGGAAACATCCACAACTACTTCGAAATGAACTGGAAACATTCGCAACTTGTTTGGAATGAAAGGAAACATTCACAACTAGTTAGAATGAAATTGAAACATTCACAAGTTGTTTAGAATGACATGGAAACATTCACAACTTATTTGGAATGAAATGGAAACAATCACAACTAGTTTGGAAGGAAATGGAAACATTACAACTTGTTTGGAATGAAATGAAAACATTCACAAGTTGTTTGGAATGAAATGGAAACATTCACAACTAGTTTTGAAAAAAATGGAAAGATTCACAACTTGTTTTGAATGAAATTGAAACATTCACAACTTGTTTGGTAAGGAAAGGAAACCTTCACGACATGTTTGGAATTGAATGGAAATAGCCACAACTTGTTTGGAATGAACGGAAACATTCACAACTAGTTTGTAATGAATTGGAAGCATTCACAACAAGTTAGAATGAAATGGAAACATTCACAATGCATTTGGAATGAAGTGGAAACATTCACAAGTTGTTTGGAGTGACATGGAAACATTCACAACTAGTTTGGAATGAAATGGAAACAATCACAACTCGTTTGGAATGAATTGGAAAAGTTCAGAACCTTTTTTGGAATGGAATGGAAAGATTCACTACTTGTGTGGAATGAAATGGAAACTTTGACAACTAGTTTCGAATGAATTGGAAACATTCACAACTAGTTTGGAATGAAATGGAAAACATTCACAACTAGTTTTGGAATGAAATGGAAACATCCTCAACTTGTTTGGAATGAAATGGAAACATCCACAACTAGTTTGGAATGAATGGAAACCTTCACAACTTGTTTGGAATGAAATGGAAACATTCACAACTTGTTTGGAATGAAATAGAAACATTCACAACTAGTCTGGATTGGAATGGAAACAATCACCGCTAGTTTGGAATGAAATGGAAACATTAACAACTTGTTTGGAGTAAAATGGAAACATTAACAACTAGTTTTGAAAAAAAATGGAAATATTCACCACTTGTTTGGAATGGAATGGAAACATTCACAACTTGTTTGGAAAGAATTGAAACATTCACAACATATTTGGAGTGAAATAGAAACATTCACAACTCGTTTAAAAGGAACCCAAACATTCTCAATTAGTTTTGAATGAAATGGAAACATTCACAACTTGTTCGAAATGAAATGGAAAGATTCACAACTTTTTTGGAATGAAATGGAAACACTCGCAACTGGTGTTGAAAAAATGGAAAGGTTCACAACTTCTTTGGAATGGAATGGAAACACTCACAACATGTTTGGAGTAAAATAGAAACATTCACAACTTGTTTGGAAGGAATTCAAAAATTCACAATTAGTTTCGAATGAAATGGAAACACGCACAACTTGTTCAGAATGAAAAACAAAGATTCATAACTTTTTTGGAATGAGATGGAAACAATCGCAACTTGTGGAAAAATTCACAACTATTTTGGAATGAGTGGAAACTTTCACAACTTGTTTGGAATGTAATGGAAACATTCACAAATTATTTGGAATGAAATGGAAACATTCATAGCTTTTTTGGTATGGGTTGAAAACATTCACAACTTATTTGGAATCAAAATATTCACAAATTGTTTGAAATGAGATGGAAACATTCACAAGTTGTTTAGAATGAAATGGAAACATTCACAACTAGTTTGGAATGAATGGAAACATTCACAACTTGTTTGGAATGAAATGGAAACATTCACAACCTGTTTGGAAGGACTGGAAACTTTCACAACTAGTTTGGAATGAATAGAAACATACACAAGTTATTTCGAGTGAAATGGAAACATTCACAACTAGTTTGGAGTGAAATGGAATCATTCACAATAGGTTTGGAATGAAATGGAAACATTCACAACTAGTTTTGAATGAAATGGAAACTTCCACAAGTTGTTTGGAATGAAATGGAAACATGTGCAAGATGTTTGGAATGAATGGAAACATTCAGAACTTGTTTGGAATGAATGAAAAGATTCACAACTTGTTTGGAATGAAATGGAAACATTCACAACTTATTTTGAATGAAATGGAAACATTCACGACTAGTTTGGAATGAGATGGAAACATTCACAACTTGTTTGGAATGAAGTTGATACATTCATAAGTAGTTTTGAATGAAATTGAAACATTCACAACATTCACGACGTGTTTGGAAAGATTCACAACTAGTTTTGAAAAAAAAAGGAAAGATTCACAACTTGTTCGGAATGGAATCGAAACATTCACAACTTGTTTGGTATGAAATGGAAACATTCACAACCTGTTTGCAATGACATGGAAATATTCACAACTAGATTGGAATGAAATGGAAACAATCACAACTAGTTTGGAATAGAATTGAAACATTAACAACTTGTTTGGAATGAAATGGAAACATTCACAACTAGTTTCGAAAAAAAAAAGGAAATATTCACAGCTCGTTTGGAATGAAATGGAAACATTCACAAGTTGTTTCGAATGACTTGGAAACATTCACAACTAGTTTGGACTGAAATAGAAACAGTCACACTTAGTTTGGAATGAAATGGAAACATTCACAACTTGTTTAGAAGGAAATGGAAATATTCACAACTTGTTTAGAATGAAATGGAAACATTCACAACTAGTTTGGAAGGAATGGAAACTTTTACAACTAGTTTGGAATGAATGGAAACATACATAACTTATTTGGACTGAAATGGAAACATTCACAACAAGTTTGGAATAAAATGGAAACATTCACAACTAGTTTGCAATGAATTGGAAAGTTCCACAAGTTATTTGGAATGAAATGGAAACGTGCGCAACTTGTTTGGAATAAATGGAAACATTCACAACTTGTTTGGAAATATGGAAACATTCACAACTTGCTTGGAATGAAATGGAAACATTCACAACTTGTTTTGAAAGAAATGGAAACACTCACGACTAGTTTGGAATGAAATGGAAACATTCACAACTTGTTTGGAATGAAATGGAAACATTCACATCTAGTTTGGAATGAAATTGAAACATTCACAACATGTTTGGAATCACGTGCAAACTTTCACAACATGTTTAGAATGAGATGCAAACATTAACAAGTTGTTTCGAATGACCTGGAAACATTCACAACTAGTTTGGAATGAATTCGAAACATTCATAACTAGTTTGGAAAAAAAAGGAAAGATTCACAACTTGTTTGGAATGGAATGGAAACACTCACAACTTGTTTGGTAAGGAATGGAAACATTCACAACATGTTTGGAATGAAATGGAAACAGTCACAACTGGTTTGGAATGATTAGAAACATTCACAACTATTTTGGAATGAACGGAAACAATCACAACTAGTTTGGAATGAATTGGAACCATTCAAAACTAGTTAGAATGAAATGGAAACATTCACAACTCATTTGGAATGAAATGGAAACATTCACGAGTTGTTTGGAATGACTTGTAAACATTCACAACTAGTTTGGAATGAAGTGGAAATAATCACAACTAGTTTGGAATGAAGTGGAAACAATCACAACTAGTTTGGAATGAAATGGAAACATTCATAACTTGTTTGGAATGAAATGGAAACATTTAGAACTAGTTTTGAAAAAAAAGGAAAGATTTACAACATTTTTTGAATTAAATTGAAACATTCACAAATTGTTTGGTAAGGAATGGAAACATTCACAACATGTTTTGAATGAAATGGAAACAGTCACAACTAGTTTCGAAAGATTGGAAACATTCACAACTATTTTGGAATGAACGGAAATATTCACAACTAGTTTGGAATGAATTAGAAATACTCACAACTACTTAGAATTAAATCGAAGCATTCGCAACTCGTTTGGAATGAAATGAAAACATTCACAAGTTGTTTGGAATGACATGGAAACATTTACAACTGGTTTGGAATGAACGGAAACATTCACAACTAGTTTGGAATGAATTGGAAACAT
This sequence comes from Aquilaria agallochum, assembly GCA_000696445.1. NCBI lineage: Eukaryota > Viridiplantae > Streptophyta > Magnoliopsida > Malvales > Thymelaeaceae > Aquilaria > Aquilaria agallochum. The sequence continues at coordinate 13,364 of KK903164.1, forward strand.
TCACAACTTGTTCTGAAAGGAATGGAAACATTCACAACACGTTTGGGGTGAAATAGAAACATTCACAACTAGTTTGGAATGAATTGGAAACAGTTACAACTTGTTTGGAAAGGAATGGACACATTCACAACATGTTTGGTGTGAAATAGAAACATTCGCAACTAGTCTGAAAGGAATGCAAAAATTCACAGTTAGTTTCGAATGAAATAGAAACATTCACAACTTGTTCAGAATGAAAAAAAAAGGTTCATAACTTTTTTGGAATGAGATGGAAACATTCGCAACTTGTTTGGAATGAAATGGAATGATTCACAATTATTTTCGATTGAATGGAAATATTCACAACTTGTTTGGAATGTAATGGAAACATTCACAACTTGTTTGGTATAAGATGAAAACATTCACAACTTATTTGGGTTGGAGATATTCACAAATTGTTTGGAATGAGATGGAAACATTCACAACTTGTTCGGAATAAAATGGAAACATTCACAACTAGTTTGGAATGAATGGAAACATTCAGAACTTATTTGGAATGAAATAGAAACATTTACAACTTGTTTGGAACGAAATGATAAACGTTCGCAATGAGTTGAGAGGGAATGGAAACTTTAACAACTAGTTTGGAATGAATGGAAACATACACAACTTATTTGGAATGAAATCTAAACATTCACAACTAGTTTCGAGTGAAATTGAAATATTCACAACAAGTTTGGAATGAAATGAAAACATTCACAAGTAGTTTGGAATGAAATGGAAACTTCCACAAGTTGTTTGGAATGAAATGGAAACATGCGTAACTTGCTTGGAATGAATGGAAACATTTAGAACTTGTTTGGAATGAAATGGAAACATTCCCAACTTGTTTGGAATGAAATGGAAACATTCACAACATGTTTTGAGTGAAATGGAAACATTTACGACTACTTCGGAATGAGATGGAAACATTCACAACATGTTTGCAATGACATGGAAACTTTTACAACTTGTTTGGAATGAGATGCAAACATTAACAAGTTGTTTGGAATGACATGGAAAATTCACAACTAGTTTTGAAAGAAAAGGAAAGATTCACAACTTGTTTGGAATGGAATGGAAACATTCACAACTTGTTTCGTAAGGAATGGAAACACTCACAACATGTTTGGAATGAAATGGAAACAGTCACAACTAGTTGGATTGGAAATATTTACAAATTGTTTGGAATGAGATGGGAACATTCACAACTTGTTTGGAATAAAATGTATACAATCACAAACAGTTTGAAATGAATGGGAACATTCAGAACTTGATTGGAATGAAATCGAAACATTCACAACTTGTTTGGAAGGAAATGGAAACATTCACAACTAGTTTAGAAGGAATGGAAACATTCATAACTACTTTGGAATGAATGGAAACATACACAACTTGTTTGGAGTGAAATGGAAACATTCACAACAAGTTTGAAATGTAATGGAAACATTCACAACTTGTTTGGAATGAAATGGAAAACATTCAGAACTAGTTTTGGAATGAAATGGAAACATCCACAACTTGTTTGGAATGAAATGGAAACATTCACAACTAGTTTCGAATGAAGGGAAACATTCACAACTTGTTTGGAATGAAATGGAAACATTCACAACTAGTTTGGAGTGGAATGGAAACAATCACCACTAGTCTGGAATGAAATGGAAAGATTCACAACTTGTTTGGAGTGAAATGGAAACATTCAAAACTAGTTTTCAAAAAAATGGAAACATTCACAACTTGTTTGGCATCGAACGGAAACATTCACAACTTGTTTGGAAAGGAATGGAAACATTCACAACATGTTTTGGAGTGAAATTGAAACATCCACAGAATGTTTCGAAGCAACCCAAATGTTCACAATTAGTTTCGAATGAAATGAAAACATTCACAACTTGTTTCGAATGAAATGGAAAGATTCAGAACTTTTTTGGAATGAAATGGAAACACTCACAACTAGTTTTGAAAAAATGGAAACATTCACAACTTGTTTGGAATGGAATGGAAACATTCACAACTTGTTCAGAAAGGAATGGAAGCATTCACGACATGTTTGGAGTGAAATAGAAACATTCACAACTAATTTGGAAGGAATGCAAAAACACACAATCAGTTTTGAATGGAATGGATAAATTAACAACTATTTTGGAATGAACGAAAACATTCGGAACTAGTTTGGAATGAATTGGAAACATTCACAACTAGTTAGAATGAAATCGAAACATTCACAACTCGTTTGGAATGAAATGGAAACATTCATAAGTTGTTTGGAATGACTTGTAAACATTCACAACTAGTTTGGAATGAAATGGAAATAGTCACAACTTGTTTGGAATGAAATGGAAATATTCATAAGTTGTTTGGAATGAAATGGAAATATTCACAACTTGTTTGGAATGAAATGGAAACATTCACAACTAGTTTGCAAGGAATGGAAACTTTTTCAACTAGTTTGGAATGAATGAAAACATACACAACTTATTTGGACTGAAATGGAAACATTCACAAGTAGTTTGGAATGAAATGGAAACATTCACAACAAGTTTGGAATGAAATGGAAACATTCACAACTAGTTTGGAATGAATTGGAAACTTCCACAAGTTATTTGGAATGAAATGGAAACGTGCGCAACTTGTTTGGAATGAATGGAAACATTCACAACTTGTTTGGAATGAAATGGAAACATTCACAACCTGTTTGGAATGAAGTGGACACATTCACAACTTGTTTGGAATGAAATGGAAACATTCACAACTTGTTTTGGAATGAAATATAAACATTCACAACTAGTTTGGAATGAAATGGAAACATTCACAACTTGTTTTGGAATGAAATAGAAACATTCAGAACTAGTTCAGAATGAAAAGGTAACGTTCACAACTAGTTTGGAATGAAATGGAAACATTCACAACTAATTTTGAACGAAATGGAAACATGCACAACTTGTTTGGAATGAATTGGAAACTTCCACAAGTTATTTGGAATGAAATGGAAACGTGCGCAACTTGTTTGGAATGAATGGAAACATTCACAACTTGTTTGGAGTGAAATGGAAACATTCACAACCTGTTTGGAATGAAATGGACACATTCACAACTTGTTTTGAATGAAATGGACACATTCACAACTTGTTTGGAATGAAATTGAAACATTCACAACATGTTTGGATTGACGTGCAAACTTTCACAACATATTTGGAATGAGATGCAAACATTAACAAGTTGTTTTGAATGACCTGGAAACATTCACAACTAGTTTGGAATGAATTCGAAACATTCACAACTAGTTTTTTAAAAAAAGGAAAGATTCACAATTTGTTTGGAATGGAATGGAAACATTCACAACTTGTTTGGTAAGGAATGGAAACATTCACAACATGTTTGGAATGAAATTCACAACTAATTTGGAATGAATTGAAGACATTGACAACTAGTTAGAATGAAATGGAAACTTTCACAAGTTGTTTGGAATGACATGGAAACATTTTCAACTACTTTGGAATGAAATGGAAACAATGACAACTAGTTTGGAAGGAAATGGAAACATTCGCAACTTGTTTGGAATGAAATGGAAACATTCACAACTTGTTTGGAATGAAATGGAAACATTCACAACTAGTTTGGAGTGAAATGGAAACAATCACCACTAGTTTGGACTGAAATGGAAACACTGACAACTTGTTTGGAGTGAAAAGGAAACATTCACAACTAGTTTTGATGAAAATGGAAACATTCAGAACTTGTTTGGAATGGAATGGAAAGATTCATAACTTTTTCGGAAAGGAATGGAAACATTCACAACATGTTTGGGGTGAAATAGAAACATTCACAACTAGTTTAGAAGGAATGCAAAAATTCACAAATAGTTTTGAATGAAATGCAAACATTCACAACTTGTTTGGAATCAAAAAGAAAGATTCATAACTTTTTTGGAATAAGATGGAAACAATTACAACTCTTTTGAAATGAAATGGAAAGATTCACAACTATTTTGGAATGAATGGAAACATTGACAACTAGTTTGGAATGTAATGGAAACATTCAGAAGCTGTTTTGAATGAAATGGAAGCATTCATAAATTTTTTGGTATGAGATGAAAACATTCACAAATTGTTTAGAATGGAAATATTCACAAATTGTTTGGAATGAGATGAAAACATTCACAACTTGTTTGGAATGAAATGGAAACATTCACAGCTAGTTTGCAATGAATTGAAACATTCACTACTTGTTTGGAATGAAATGGAAACATTCATTACCTGTTTGGGAGGAATGGAAACTTTCACAACTAGTTTGGAATGAATGGAAACATACACAACTTATTTGGAATGAAATGGAACCTTCACAACTAGTTTGGAGTGAAATGGAAACATTCACAACAAGTTTGGAATGAAATGGAAATATTCACAACTTAGTTTGGAATGAAATGGAAACTTCCACAAGTTGTTTGGAATGAAATGAAAACATGCGCAACTTGTTTGGAATAAACGGAAACATTTACAACTTGTTTGGAATAAAATGGAAACATTCACAACTTCTTTGGAATGACATGGAAACATTCATAACTTGTTTTGAATGAAATGGAAAGATTCACAACTAGTTTGGAATGAGATGGAAACATTCACAACTTGTTTGGAATAAAAGGGATACATTCACAACTTGTTTGGAAGGAATTGGAAACATTCACAACTAGTTTTGAAAAAAAAGTAAGATTCACAACTGGTTTTGAATGGAATTGAAACATTCACAACTTGTTTGGTAAGGAATGGAAACATTCACGACATGTTTGGAATGACATGGGAACAGTCACAACTAGTTTGGAATGATTTGAAACATCCACAACTATTTTGGAATGCTCAGAAACATTCACAACTAGTTTGGAATGAATTGGAAACATTCACAACTAGTTAGAATGAAATTGAAGCATTCGCAACTCATTTGGAATGAAATGGAAACATTCACATGTTGTTTGGAATGACATTGAAACATTCACAACTAGTTTGGAATGAAATGGAAACAATCACAACTAGTTTGGAATGAATTGGAAACATTCACAACTTGTTTGGAACGGAATGGAAACATTCACTACTTGTTTGGAATGAAATGGAAACATTCTCGACTAGTTTTGAATGAAATGGAAACATTCACAACTAGTTTGGAATGAATTGGAAAACCCTCACAACTAGTTTTGGAATGAAATGGAAACATCCACAACTTGTTTGGAATGAAATGGAAACATTCACAACTAGTTTTGAATGAATGGAAACATTCACAACTTGTTTGGAATGAAATGGAAACATTCACAACTTGCTTGGAATGAAATGGAAAGATTCACAACTAGTTTGGAGTGAAATGGAAACAATCACTACTAGTTTGGAATGAACTGGAAACTTAACAACTTGTTTGGAGTGAAATGGAAACATTCACAACTAGTTTTGAAAAAAAACGGAAACATTCACAACTTGTTTGGAATGGAATGGAAACATTCATAACTGGTTTGGAAAGGAATGGAAACATTTACAACATGTTTGGAGTGAAATAAAAACATTCACAACTAGTTTGGAAGGAACCCAAACATTCACAACTAGTTTCGAATGAAATGGAAACATTTACAACCTGTTCGAAATGAAATGGAAAGATTCACAACTTTTTCTAATGAAATGGAAACACTCACAACTAATTTTGAAAAAAATGGAAACATTCACAACTTGTTTAGAATGGAATGGAAACATTCACAAATTGTTCAGAAAATAATGGAAACATTCACAACATGTTTGGAGTGAAATAGAAACATTCACAACTAGTTTGGAAGGAATGCAAAAATTCACAATTAGTTTCGAATGAAATGGAAACATTCATAACTTGTTCGGAATGAAAAAGAAAGATTCATAACTTTTTTGGAATGAGATGGAAACATTCACAACTTGTTTGGAATGAAATGGAAAGATTCACAACTATTTTGGAATGAATGAAAACATTCACCACTTGTTTGGAATGTAATGGAAACATTCGTAACTTGTTTGGAATCAAATGGAAACATTCACAACTTTTTTGGTATGATGAAAGCATTCACAGCTTGTTTGGAATGGAAATATTCACAAATTTTTTGGAATGAGATGGAAACATTCGCAACTAGTTTGGAATGACATGGAAATATTCACAACTAGATTGGAATGACATGGAAATATTCACAACTAGACTAAAATGGAAACATTCACAACTTGTTTGGAAGGAATGGAAACTTTCACAACTAGATTGGATTGAATGGAAACATACACAACTTATTTGGAATGAAATGGAAACATTCACAACACATTTGGAATGAAATGAAAACATTCACAACTAGTTTGGAATGAAATGGAAACTTCCACAAGTTATTTGGAATGAAATGGAAACATGCACAACTTGTTTGGAATGAATGGAAACATTCAGAACATGTTTGGAATGAAATGGAAAGATCCCCAACTTGTTTCGAATGAAATGGAAGCACTCACGACTAGTTTGGATGAGATGGAAACATTCACACATTGTTTGGAATGAAATGGAAACATTCACAGCTAGTTTAGAATGAAATTGAAAAATTCACAACATGTTTGGAATGACGTAGAAACTTTCACAACTTGTTTGCAATGAGATGCAAACATTAACAAGTTGTTTGGAATGACATGGAAACATTCACAACTAGTTTGGAATGAATTGGAAACATTCACACGTAGTTTTCTAAAAAAATGAGAGATTCACAACTTGTTTGGAATGGAATTGAAACATTCGCAACTTGTTTGGTAAGGAATGGAAACATTCACAACGTGTTTGGAATGAAATGGAGACAGTCACAACTAGTTTGGAATGGTTGGAAACATTCACAACTATTTCGGAATGAACGGAAACATTCACAACTAGTTTGGAATGAATTAGAAACAATCACAACTAGTTAGAATGAAATGAAAACATTCACAACTCGTTTGAAATGAAATAGAAACGTTCACAAGTTCTTTGGAATGACTTGGAAACATTCACAACTAGTTTGGAATGAAATGGAAACATTCACAACTAGTTTCGAATGAAATGGAAACCTTCACAACTTGTTTGGAATGAAATGGAAACATTCGCAACTTGTTTGGAATGAAATGGAAACATTCACAACTAGTTTCGAAAAAAAAGGAAAGATTCAAAACTTACTTTGAGTGAAATTGAAACATTTACAACTTGTTTGGTAAGGAATGGAAACATTCACAACATGTTTGGAATGAAATAGAAACAATCACAACTAGTTTTGGAATGATTGGAAACATTCACAACTATTTTGGAATGAACAGAAACATTCACAATTAGTTTGGAATGAATTGGAAACATTCACAACTTGTTCGGAAAGGAATAGAAACATTCACAACATGTTTGGAGTGAAATAGAAACATTAACAACTAGTTTGGAATGAATTGGAAAGATTCACAACTAGTTTGGAAGGAATGCAAAGATTCACAATTTTTTCCGAATGAAATGGAAACATTCACAACTTGTTTAGAATGAAATGGAAACATTCATAACTTTTTTGGTATGAGATGAAAACATTCACAACTTGTTTGGAATGAGATGGAAACATTGACAACTTGTTTGGAATGAGATGGAAACATTCACAACTTGTTTGGAATCAAATGGAAACATTCACAACTTGTTTGGAATGAATGGAAACATACACTGCTGGGTTTCGGGAGCCAAACAGCGCAGCGGAATTTAACCGAAACCCTCCAGGATCCATGTGAAACGGGGTAAACCGGGTGTTCGAAAATTTTCATACCTAATTTTTTATTGAGATCTCTCACTCAACTGTAGAGTCGAATCACAAAACCTGAACAGTTAACATGTTCAGGCTCTCTATGGTATCCACACGAGCCTCTCGGGATCACCATGCTTCAACCACGTCCCGGAAGATGCGTTTCTCTTGCGCTCGCAGTGCTAGCTTACGTCCTCCAAGGAATTGCAAGAGAAGAGTATGGCTGTCCCTTTTGGAGGCTAGGGCAAGGAGACACTGCAAATTTCTCACTTAAAAGTTGTATTTATAGTGAGACTCAACTTCCAGACCTATTGGGTTTCAAAGCCCTAATCCAATTAGGATTTAATTTCGGGCTTAATAATGGCTCAACTCTTTGGCCCATTATTCATACAAAATTAAAGTGAAACCATAACCCAAATAATTAGCCCATGCACTCTAATGATCCAAATAGCTCTATGTGTGTGACCCAATAGGCTCTTGCCATGTTGGCAATGATCATAAATCACATTTATGATCATAAGCAATGAGCGGTGTCTAACAACACATCATTGCTACCAAAGTGACAAGATTGTCGATGATTCGACTAAACCTTTATGATCATCATTGATATATGCCATTGTCCCTTTGTCCAAGATATCAAGACTAAGCACGAGACATGGAATGTGTCACTCTCGTATAGCCCAATCTTTGGTTTCTTGATTACCGAGTAGACCAACTTAAACTGATGACATTGATATCATATATCAACTCATCCGAGCATGGCCATGCATTTTCTAANGAATGAAATGGAAACATTCACAACTAGTTTGGAATGAGATGGAAACATTCACAACTTGTTTGGAATGAAATGGAAACATTCACATCTTGTTTAGAATGAAATGGAAACATTCACAACTAGTTTGGAATGAGATGGAAACATTCAGAACTTGTTTGGAATGAAATGGAAACATTCACAACTAGTTTGGAATGAAATTGGAACATTCACAATATGTTTGGAATGACGTGGAAACTTTCACAACTTGTTTGGAATGAGATGCAAACATTAACAAGTTGTTTGGAATGAAATGGAAACATTCACAACTAGTTTTGATGTGAACCCCGATGGTATAAAGATCATGAAACCCGGCCAAGATATTTTTCAAGCTCCACGAGACATCAAAGAGACTGGATTTGAAGACCCCCACCCCTAATCAACTTGTGACTAGACACGAGAAGTATAAGAACACCAAGAACACAAGCACACTTGTGCACCAAGGTAGTCCACAAAGAATCAAAGAAAATTTCTCTCAAAAGTAGCAAAATTATTTCATGTGATGGTTGTTGTTTTACAACCAGAATATGTACCTATTTATAGGCCTAAACTAGGATAAAAGACTCAGCAAATTTCGCAGCCCAAGTCACCTAGGAAACCTAGTTGCAAAGGACTCAAGAAAACCTAGTCAAACTAGGATTCCTACACCCTTTTAACACATATTTGAGGTGTGCAGCAAATTTCATTTGTCCTAAGTGACCTGAATCACTTCCATGGCCTAAATAACATCCTAAATAATGTAAATAAATAGGAAAATAAAATAAAATATGTTACAAAACAAGATTGTCCATAAAAACCCCAAAATAGTCTTCTCAGGTGGTTCTTGCTTATGTCTTCAACTTCAGCTGACATTAGAACTTGATTCAGCCATGATTTCTCAAAATTCAAAGCATAAAAGTTGTAGATATCTTTCTTAGCTTTGAAATGACACCTGAACCACACAAAACGGACATCTAAATCCTAAGATATGCCCAAAATACCGCAACTACTTCTAAACCAGTGATAACTCGCAAATTGCGACTTTGAAGCTAAATTGGACCCCTTTAACGTGAAAAATGGGTTTTATAGTCTTCATATGATTTGTAGCTCTAGATGTTAGATTTCCAATGAATCAAGAATTACTCAATTCTGATCTATTTAGCTCAAGATATGATTTTTCTACTAGAACATCGCCAATCTTGGCCATCATCTCCATATGATTCCTTGCATGTTCCATCAGTTCTTTTCGAAATTACAAGCCCTTTCTCCATGAAAAAGCTTGAGACAAAAGCTTGACGTGCACTAGTGAGCTCCTTAGCCTTCTTCCTTGTCAATGGTCCACTAGTTATCTTCAATGGATCCTTGCCATCCTTGGTTGCACCTTCTTTGATCATATCAGCTCCCCCCTCCTTAGAAGGATTCATCCTCGAATCAAAACCTACATTAGAAAATGGAATTGAATCAACAACAATGAAATAATCAACACATAAGCACTTTCCTTTCACATAAGCACCAATAGCATTGAATGCTTGTGTATGGAGCTTTAATCTTGTGAAAAATCTTAACCAATATCCAAATGCAATGATACCTCCAGGTTCAAAAACAAAGTTAGAAGCAATTACCACAAAAAATCTAAAAGCTAGCACAATTTTCATCTTAACTCTAGGCATTACTTTCATTGCCTTTGCCATCTCAAAAACATTATTCCCATAACTAGGAAAGATGTTGGAAGAATTTACCTTACGAATGTTGTATGCACTCAAAACAAATTGACCTAAACTCACAAAAGTATTATGGTTATGTAAAACACAAGTTACGCATGTCAAGACAATAGTTTGCATCGACCATTCAAATAAACAGGAATTGAACACAATGCAGCCTAAACTAATAACAAAACAAGGATGCACGAATTTCACAAAAATCCTAAGCATTTTGAATGAAACAAGATTGGAGTAGATAGGATTAAGTAAAACCAATTCAGTAGCAAACTTATTTTTGCATGTATATGCACAACAACGCATGAAATTTGTAAATGGGATGTGACACAAAACAAAGGACTCAACATACCTTCTTAAAAGGCTGTATTTAAAACCAAAATTATTACTCAAAATAAAAACTTTTAGGTTTGGATACAAAGCAAAAATATCAAGGTTCAAAAGCTTGTGTAATGCATGTGTCATGGCAAAAAAATGCTTGCTGGAAATTTAAGATTGACACACAAAAACGGGCTGAACATGAATGGACATCAAAGAAATATGTAATGTATGTGTATGAACTAATTTATGCATGAAAAATTCCAAAGAAGTAGATTTAACTTGAGACAGAACAAAACAATGTGAAATGGATGCAAAACAAACAAATTCAAAAACAAAAAGACTCTAAAACAGATTTTTCTTTAGAGAAACTCAAGCAATTCCAAAGATGATTTGACAAAGCCAAAGAATTAGAACCTTTAAAACCATATTTTGTCAACTTTCCATGCTTACTTCCTTCTCTTAATCTAGTTTCATGAAAACCATTCTTCAAAACAACATTGCAAGCAAACACACATTGTTTGAGATTTTCATGCAAAACTACATCAAATCTAGGTGTTAGGAATAAATTCATTATAATGGTTGGACTTAGTCTCCAAGTATCTTCCTTTGGTGTAGGAACAACAAAATTTTCACCTTTGCGCTTAATGACTTTGGATGGAGTTGGAACATCTTCTTCCCCTTGAACCATGGGATAAGAAATAATGTTAGGCAAACTTTTGCATATGAAATCACTTGGGCTTACCTTAAATTGTTCCTTCTCAATGTCCTTTGTTGTTTTAATGCATGGGACATGACTTGGAATATTGGGAACACCAACTTCTTGGATGGGCAGCAACTCACTTGATTCTTGAAGTTCATATTCACTTAATTCCTGAAAAGAAGACAACACAACACTAGAAGAAGACTCCATTATGTTAGATGAAAGTATGGCTTCTCTGTAGGTCTTTCCCTCTTCACTCAGCTTGGGTTCATTGCACTCTTGTCTTCTCTCAACTTTGCACTCAATTTCTTCTCTCGGGAACTCTCCACTCTTCTTCCCCTCATATTCACTCTTCTCACTTAATCTCTCGATTGTTCTTTTGGCTTTCCCCTCATCACTCTTGCCCTCAACTTTCCCCTCTTTTTCTTTTCTCTCAACCTTACTTTGAAATTTTCTTTGATCCTCAAAGACTTTTTGTGGTGAAAGTGGAACAAGCATGATTGACTTTTCTTGTTGAGGCCGAGACAAGTCTCCTTTTGTGGCCTCCACTTTTGGCTTGGGTACTTCTCTCACATCCTTACTCCATGCTCCTCTCCATGTGGAAATTCCTCCTTGACACATCTTGGATGTCTTTGCTCTCTTGATGATCCTCTCAGCCTTAATGGCATGATGAAGTAAATCCTCCATGTTGACATAAGGCACCATCTCCACTTTGTTGGCAATCTCAGGATTGAGACCGTTTATGAATCTACCAATGGTGGACTCCTCATCCTCCATGATGTTGGCTCGAGTCAAGGTTATCTCCAAGTCTTTATGGTAGTCCTCCACACTCCTTTGGCCTTGCACTAGCCTTTGAAGATTAAGGCATTGATCTCCAGTGTAGTAGCTACGAACAAATCTTCTCCTCATCAAGGCTTTAAGGGCTCTCCATGTGTGTATGGGCTTCTCCTTATTCATTTTCCTAGAAACAATGTCCTGATTCCACCATACAAGAGCATAATTAGTGAACTTTAGGGTAGCCAATTTAACCTTATTTTCCTTAGAGTAATGATGGCAATCGAACACCATCTCAATCTTTTGCTCCCACTCCCAATATGCATCGGGATCAGTCCTTCCTTGGAAGGATGGAATGGTAAACTTGATGGAGTTAAGGTTATTGTCCTCCCTTAGCTCCCCCTCCTTGGAAGCCCATGGTCATGCCAATGTCCTTCTTCCTCCTCGGGTTCTTCTCTCCTTGGACCTCTTCTTGGTTGCAAGATGGGATTTGGTCTCCTTGGCAACCTCAAGTCAATGTCCTCAATCCTCCCCACAAGTCTATTGAGAGTTTCTTGAAGCTTTCTCATGGTTGGCTTATCATTGTTTCTCACCTCCATCCCCCTGGCCCTCCATACTTCTGAAAATAACAAAGATCCCCACAAACACTCACCTCACGTGTTTTCAGTCAAAAGATGAACACTCAAGCAATCAATTTGTTAGTGAGATATTGCTATTCACAGAGTTCTCAAAAGTTCTAAGAAAACTATCCTCAAACACACAAGAAAACTTGAATTTTTGAAGAACTATTTTGACTCCAAAAAGGTGGGCTAAACAAGCTTTAAAAGACTCTAGGAAGCTCTTGCAACTGATAATCACAAGAACCACAAAGAAAGCTTGTTGGCTCAAAACAATGGGATAGGTTTTGGGGCGCACAGCTTTCAACACTTTGTGAAAACTTCTTTTTTGCAAGCTCTTTCCTTTGTTCTTTTCTTCTCTTTTCTTTTCCTTCTTTTTTTTTTTCTTTTTGCTTGCTGTTTTGATGCTAAACAAACATTCTCCTTGAAATTCCTTGCTGCCAAAGACAAAAAGTCAGTTTTCTATTCG